>VZRJ01001580.1:140887-190387 GCA_013397565.1 Ptilonorhynchus violaceus | reverse complement strand
TTTTCCAAGGGGTGAGGGTTAGAGCAGTCGGTCTCCTGCGGACAACAAACTTAGGAAGTTGGATGTGTCAGATGACTCCTCACCACTCCTCCCTCCCTCCCTCTCTCCCTCCCTCCCTCCCTCCCCAGCCTTTTTTGTTTGTCTGCCTGACTCGCCCGGGGTGAGCAGCTCGCTAGGCCCCAGCTCCCGAGACGCTTCCCTGGGGAATCTCCCACTCTGGAAGCCGATCTGAAATCAGGGTCTCCTTTGAGACATGGGAGCAAGGAGGGTCTTGGTGGTGACCAGAGGAGAAGGGACTCGTCTGAAGGAATGTGCTTGAAGGCAGCTCCTCCTGGGGCTTTGAGGGTTTTGTTGCTGTGTAGGGTTTTTGTTTTGTTTTTTTCCCCCTTTTACTGCCATTTTCATTACAGTTTCCCTTTTCATCCCCTTTCCACGTCTCCAACAGAGAATAATGGTACGGATTTATGGCCTGCCAAGGGCTACCTTTTCCAGTAGGGAGGGGGGCACCAACCAGAGTGAATAACACTCCTGCCTTCTCCTGCTCTGACAGGTTTAGGAGCCGAGCGAGGTCTTTTTATGATTCCTATTTTCAATCCTAACACGTCCGTGTCCTTTTGTGGATGCCTCTTTGTGAGGAGGGAAGGGGAGAGGTTGCTGCTCTCCGTGGGGCTGGAGGGAGGGCAGAGCTCTGTGTGGATGTGTGGAACCGATGTTTAATAATCTCCTGGATGAGGATGTGCTCAAACTCCCAGTCTCTCATTGTCTCCCTCCAGATTGGGCTTGTGGTGCTGAGGCTGGGAAAGGGGAGCCACATTCCCTCCCTCTCCTTTTGGGGGGCTCCAGCCAAAGTTTTCTGCATGACCTGTGACCCCTCAGAGCAGGGAACCCCCATGGTTTTGCAGGAAGGCTCCGTGCCCCCCAAAACACCTCCGGACCCGCTCGCCAGTGGCCTGGAAGCGCAGTGTTATCCCACCGGGAAGCGCTGGAGCTCTGGGCCAGGCCTCTCCAGGTAGCTCCCACCCTGGGGATGGCAGAATGGGGAATCCCCTCCCCGGTTCCCCCCAGTTTTGGGGCGAGTGCCGGCCTTGGAGCCGTGTTTGCAGGGAAAAGGCCTCGAGCTCTCGCAACTCCGCGGATTGGCTGCTCTGTTACTACCCGGAAACCGGGACCGGGGCGGAGCGAGGCGGCAGCTGATGGGGTGCCCCAACCAGGGTGTTTACACCCATGGGGGGACCCACCCCGATACCCCCATCCCCCCCCCAAACCACGGAGCCGTTTCCTGTTCCAACCTGGGGTTTATTGTTCCGTGGACGCTCCGTTCGCAGCTTCCCCTTGGACGGGAGTTTATTTAGTGCTGATTTATTTTCCTCCTTTTGTGGATAAATGCTGCTGGCTGGGTTGTAGTCCCTGAGCTCTATTTTTAAGCGTCAGAGCTGGAAAAGGGAAGTGTCACCCTGTTTTGTGCCTGAAAGGAATTATAAATAGTGCCCAGCTTTGTTTGAATCTCCCTGTGCTGCCCGGTTTGCGGAGCTGGGTGTTTGTAAGGCGCGTAATTCACGGAGCGTTGCACTCCCTGCTAATTTTAGGCTCGTCCTGAGTCAAGGAGAATAAAGGTACAAAGCTCCATCGTTCACCTGCGGAGCATTTGGTAATCTCAAAACTCCCCCCTGTGTTTGCTCCATCGAGGCAAAGGGTAGGACAGAGTTTACATTTGGGATAAATTCCTTTTTCTGTTCATTATAGGCTTACACCGCACTTATCATCCCACTTGAACACCTTCCAAGAGCGGGCGTTGAGCAATCGCAGGGTCACGTGGCTTTGTTCTCTTTGGCCTGTCCCCAGGGAAGAGCGTGTGCACTGGAATGTCTTGTTTTGGTAGGGTTTGGTGGGGCTTTGTTGTTTTGTTTGGGTTTTGTTTGGGGTTTCTTTTTGTTTTAAAGGATGGATATTTCTGGAAACTTTTACGAGTCCGAATGTAAATTTTAAAATGTCACGCTACACTTCTTGCTCCACTTCTGGGGCTCGGTTTTAATGAGGTCTCCAGGGATGAGGGGAATCGTGTGGTGATGCTTCAAAACACACAAAGACGTGGCAACAGCCCCTTCCCAGAACTGGGAGAACCCCCCTTTTTCCCAGAAATGCTGGCACAGGTGGTGGCTTATAAACAAAATCCAGGTAAACGTGGGTCGGGAGGTGGTGCCTGTCGTTAGGAGAATTTGAAATCCACAAATCTCTGCCAAAACCGAACCACCCGGAGGAAAAACTAAATAATCTTTGTTGCCTAAATGACAGCTTCCAAGGGTATCATCTTGCTGCTTTTAGAGCGGAATTCAGTATCTTTGCTGGTGGCTGGATGGGGTTTTTCTCCCAAAAAATTGGCTGGAGCTGTAAGTTCACTCTCCTTTTGTTGCCTTGTCAGTTGGATTGGGGAGGATTTGGGAGCTCGGGCTCCTGGAGCAGACCTGAAAGCCAAGTGCACCTGTTTAATCATGGAATTCCCACTGTCCTGGAGATGAAACTGGGAAATATGGATTTGGTTAGGGCTGCTTGGAGCAGAGTGCCTGTTGGAGCCTGACATCCCAGCCCTGCTTAAAATAAGGAAAATAAAGCCTTTGTATCACTGCTTTTGAGTAATTTTAACTATTTCCCCATCTCATTCCCCAAACTTGGAGTGAGGATTTTGGAATTCTGAGTAGTACATCAGGATAATGCTTCCCAGTTTCCCAGTTCTGAGGTTGTATTAGAGCACTATATGCTGATTAAACAAATTCTAGAGGCCTTTTCTTTGTTGTAACAGTTTAAAAACCCCAAAAGTGAACGTGGGATTTTGGGAAAACAAACACCTTGCCTGTGAAATGGTGTCCCGCTTGCTGGGTCTGGGAGGTTGTGCCAGCTGTTTTTCCTGGCTTTCCTAGGGAAGCTGTGCTTGGATTTGTAGTAGGGGATTGTTTTTAAGTGTCATCACGACTATCTTACAATCCCGGCGAGCTTTTGGAAACATCTCCCGGAGTGACTCCCACGTGCTCAACATTTCTCAGCAGCAGGAGCTGATAATGGGAGCTCAGAGCACAGCTCCCAAATCCTGCAAACCCTGTCAGGTCCTAATATTTTGGATTAAGCAGGAGATGCCCCCTGATGAGGCTCTGCATTGTTTCATTTGCCAGGGAAAAATTACATTTAATCTTCGTGGAAGTACAGCCTGTGTTTTGTCCTGGTTCTGGTTATCACCATGCACTGGCTTTAAATTAAGTTTATTTTTTATTATTTTGGGTTTTTTTCTTAAATTGTTCCTTCAAACTTCCTCTTAATTCCTGTCCTACCCTGTGCCTACCTGTTGTTCCTGAAGCAGGTGGAGCAGACACTCTGGAAGCTGAGGGAGTAAATCCTGGAAGGTGCCAAGTGCCTCCTTGGGAGCTCACACCTGGATCACTCTGGGAGCGCATTCCATGGAGGCTCCAGGTTTGCTGCCTCCATGGGAATGCTGGCACGAAGGGGAGATACCTGAGGATGGAGGTGGTGATTCCCAAAGGGACAACTCCCTGCACAGGCTGTTACATCGTGGGCTGGATCCCTGCCCTGTATCCTGTGGGAAGCAAAAGTAAAGGAGTGCTTAAATTGAAAGTCTGGGTAGACCTTT
Organism: Ptilonorhynchus violaceus; assembly: GCA_013397565.1. Lineage (NCBI taxonomy): Eukaryota > Metazoa > Chordata > Aves > Passeriformes > Ptilonorhynchidae > Ptilonorhynchus > Ptilonorhynchus violaceus. The sequence goes on along the minus strand of VZRJ01001580.1, from coordinate 186,750 downwards.
TCCCTCTTTGTTTTCTTGGAGTTTTTTTTCCTGAATTGAAAGTCTTGATAGACTTTTCCCCTCTTTAGTTTCTTCTTTTGTTTCCCCTATGTTTGAAGTCTTGATAGACTTTTTCCCCGTTTATTTCCTTGGTGTTTTTCCCTAGATTGAAAATCTTGATAGACTTTTCCCCCGTTCATTTCCTTGGGGTTTTTTTGACTTCTGCCAAGGCAAAGCAGCAGGAATGGGGCTGTTGGGAAGGGAAGGTGCCTCTGGAAGCACCCCAGTGCTGGTTGCAGTGTAACTGAGTGTTCTCAGCACCTGTTGGTGCTCGGTGCCCTTCTTAAACCGTGATTTAATCGGAGCCATAACCGGGATAAACATAACAGGTTGTTGTTAAGGAGGGAGAGAGGCCACAGTTAAAGTGACAGGCTCCCACATGGAGCAGATTCCCAGCCAAATACCTCCTGGTTTTACTATCTGCTTAAGTCAGAGGTGATTCCACGCTGAGGCAGAAGTGCCTGAATTTTCCTGCTGTCCTGGACTTTATTCCGACAGCAAAAATGCTGAATAACATCTCTCTTCTTCTTTAATATGAAATGTGAATTATGGATGTGGGTGTGTGTATCAGAGCTCAGCGCTTCATTGTGTGTCTTATTGTGTGCATTCAGCTTCCCTCCTTTCACTCCCTCCATTTCCCTGTGGATTTTGTCCATGTATTTCTGGAATAATGAACATAGAGCCCTGCTCTTTGTTTTTCTTCACCAAAATAGAGCTCGCGTGACTGAAGGATCATCCGACCTTGTCATCTCTGGTTTCTACTGGGTCATGCAGCCCGTGTGGATTCCAGCAGGAGCTTGTGGATGAGCTGCCCTGGCTGTTGGATGGGATGGATCTCCCACCACATCCCAGGGAAATGGTCTGAATTGGTTTTGTTGCTGGCGGAACCGTGCGGTTCTCACTTTTCTTTTCCCTATTTTTTTAATTCCTTTTTTTTTTTCACCTCCTTGGGATGTTCAGAGTTGTTTGTGCCTTGGAGCGGATACACTTGGAATACTGATTGTTGCAGGGGAGTGCAGGGATTCACTCACCCATCACCAAGGCAGTCTCTTCCCAGACTTTTCCCTCTCCAGTCCCCCGTCATCCCATTGCCTTTATGACCACTCACCTCTAAATGCTGCTTCCTCATCTTCAGTCTCCGTCTTTTTCCAGTCCCTCGGCCTCCCTAAGGATCTGTCCAAGATTGGAGGAGGATTTAATCTCTTGGAAAACAGTGATTTTACTGCCTCTTGCTCTTTGTGTATCCGATAATGATTGGGTTGGTTCTGGATTCAGGACTTGGACACTGTTTTATTTTGCAGCTTCCAAGAGCCATCCTCTAATCTTAAATCATTTCCCTGATTCCCTGGAGAAAATTGATTCAGCCTTCCAGGAGAAGCCAAATCACTCCCAGACTGTTTCCTTGGCATGAGGTGTTGCAGATCAGTGGAGGGGTGGATCCATGTGGATCATTTGTAAACTGAGCTGGTCGACTCTAATCCCCTTAAACTGGGAATTACAGAGCAGGGCTGGATATCCTGCATGATCCATATCCAGGAGGTGATGGAGACTTCCAGATATTCGTGACTCAGCGTGAGGAAGGGATAGAGCCATTTTTGATTGTTTTTCTGAGGGTCATATGCTGCTTTCCAGAAATTGCTGCATTTCCATGTGTGTGCTTTCCTTGGAATAACTACAAGAAAACAGCATAAAAATATTTTTATAGGGATTGTACAAAGAGTGTCTGGGTGGATTATTATGAAAGGTTTTGCACTATCTGGCTTTAATTGTTTTTGAGTTTTGTTTGGTGTTACTCCCGTAAAAATGAATGTTTTAAATTCATGTTAATGTTTTCTTTAGGAAAAGCCCACATTTATGACAGTTGCTGCCTTTTAGAGGAGCTTCACCCCGGAGGCTTTGTGTCATTCCTTGTGAAAGGTTGAGGTTAAAAGCTGACAGCTGATTGTTAGATAAATTTTGCATTATTTCCAAATTCCAGGGGGGTTTTTACCTGGCCTTGAGCAGTGTGGGGGGGACTTGGGGTGGAAATGAGAGCTGTGCAGATCCTTGCTGCCTTCTTTCTGTGTCACAGCTGATTGTTTCTGGTCGCTGGTGTGTGGATCTTTGGGACAGACTGTTGGAATGGGAGGGAAGGAGAGGGATGAGGTGGTGCTGTGCATAATGAATGGATGGTATTGAGGGAGGAGGAATCGTGTCCAGACTCTCTGCTCCCAGCCCTGGAGCCAGGCATGGCACTGAAAGGTGATCTTAGGGATGTCTACACCAGGGAGAGACACTAAAAAATCTGGCATTTTTCCTAAAACCAAACAGATTTTAGGGTAGGATCAGGTATTTACACGATTTACCAAGCATAACCCCTGGGAAGGTAAAAATCAGTGAGTGCTACTAAACCTGAATGTCCCAGATTAACCTCCACCATGGCAGATTAATGGATGCAAAGTTGAAAAGATTGATAAATTATTAACTTAACCACGTTGGCATTTTTTTTGTGGGCTGTGGTTCTTTGTTTTGTCTTGGTGCTGGCAGGTCCGGGCCTGCTCCGAGGCTGTGTCCGAGGAGATACCCGATTTCTGCAGCAGGAAACCTGGATGAGAGCACAACCCTGCCTTGTCTGACCAGAGATTGAAAATCATTTTTGCTCTTAAAGGAGTTTCTAAATCAAAATGCTATTTTAAAACTGAGCTATGAAGCTCTTTGATCACCAGCGTGGCCACGGTTGAAGAGTTAAGACTCATCTTGCTTTTATGAAATGAAGCTGCTCCTTTAAGCCTTGCTCAGTGGAGTGTGAGTGGTGTGAAGCCAGATCCTTTTTTTAGTTTGAAAAGAACCAGGTTTAGCTTTCAAATGCATTTGAGGAGGGGAGTTGTTGGCTTTTTAAGACATAATATTGGGAGATCTGCACTGAAAGGAACCTGGAGGAGCAGAACATGAAATCACAGGATGTTTGGGAGGGAAGGGACCTAAAGGATCATCCAGTTCCCACACAAACCATGGACAGGGACACCTTCCACTATCCCAGGTTGCTCCAAGCCCCGGCCTTGGACACTTCCAGGGATGGGGACCCCACACCTCCACGGGCAGCAAGAACGCAACATGGAATTGCTGAGAGATGAACCCATATTTGGGTCCTGGCTGTTCCCAAACTGATTTGTTTGTGGAAAATCCTTTTTAATTTGTCCTTTTTAAAAATTATTTTTCATTTCCCTCTTTTTTCTTCCTTTTTAGGGGTAGGGAGAGGTGATAAATCCAGTGAAAGCTGCTCCATCAGGGGAAGCTGGCAGAAGCCACCGTTCCATCACCCTCTCCTTTCTGCTAAAGGCAAATGAAACTGGTTTTGTTTTTCTTCTGTCTGATGCCATTAATTCAGACTCAGTGACCTTCCCCCTCAGATCTCCAAAGCCAACACGGTTTCACATGGCAGCCAGGCAGGTTTTAAACCTCACAATAACCCAGCTGCTTTCCCGCTGAGCTCATGTTCTGCGGGACAGACGTGTCCGTGCCCATGGACTCGGGAGCACTGGGATACTTTTCCAAGGCATCCACATCCCACTTGGCTGTTCTGCTGAGTTTTAGGAACTGTCTAAACAAAGTTTAGGTTTAGAAACCAGCAGGGGCTTGGTTTGGATAAGGACAAGAGTCGGGGCTGATTTCCACACAAATTTTGGGGATGGCCTTGCTTTAGAATCCTCAATTCCAAAGCCAACAAGGCTGAAAGAAAGGATCAATCCTTCCAGGAGTGCAGCACTTATCCTGGGAATGTCAGACCTGCGAGGTGACTCAGCGTGGTTACACTGACTTATTCCTCACTGCTCCTGAAGGCACCTCCTACTTTTTGTTTTCCATTGTTTATTTTTTTTTTAAGGCTGTGTCAGTGTTGAATTGAGGGAAGCAGTGGAAATAAGGAAGTGGAATGATCAGTGGTTTGTTTAACATCGTTGGTAACCTGATAATCCTGGCTTAGGGGAGGAATCTGTGCATGGATATTGGGGAAAGCTTAGATCCCAACAGGAGAATGTGCTTTGAGAAGGGGGAACACAACGCTGGGTTGAAAAGTTGGGATGTCAGAAATCAGATCCCGGTAACTCAGTCCCAGAGCCCGTGTTCCTTGAAAGGGAAGGTATGTGAGGAGGTGTTAACTCACCCTTCTCCCGCCTGGAGCTGCTCCACGCTTTTTAAAAGCTGTGGGCACCATCCTGGACTCCTGTGCCTTGTGTAAAGCTCCAAGGCCTTGGATTTAAACAGATTTTGTCATGCTGAGAAAGCTGTAAGTTACTGAGAATCCACTTTTATTACTACTTGATGTTTCCTGACATATTTTCTTTGTTTGGTGTTGCCGTGAAAAGATAAATTTAAATACTTGCCTGGTTTGGAGCAGGAATTCGTCAGAAAATAATTTTGCAATTCTTGTGAAGTCACATTCTGCAAACTCAGCAGGAGGCAAACCGAGTGTGTTTTACACGTGGAGAAAAGCCCCAGCACCAGTGACGGGGGTGGGAAGTGTCTCAAACCCCCAGTTTTGTGGGATTGAAGAAATACTCCCATGTGGTTTTAGCAAATCAGTTAAACTGTGAACCCTCCTTGAGTCACTGGTCACTGCTGTATTACAGCTGGAATTTCCCTGCTGTAATATCAAGACTTGAGCCTTTCCGAGATGAAACAAAAGATCCCCTAAAAGTGGATGATGAGCAATAATGTGCTCTTAATGTATCCCTTTCATCTGTGGCAAGGCACTACTTTGCATTTCAAAGTTTGCCACAAATGTGCTTTTGCTCTGAAATCAGGAAATTTGCTGCCCTACTGCAAAGTCCTGCAGGGTTTACTGACCACCAGCATTTAAACCATCTGCCCATCCTGGTGCTAAACTCAGTTTTACACATTTAGGGTATGGATTGGTGAGGAGAGGGGTGTTTTTGGCTCTTCTGCTGTGTCCCAGAGGATCAGATCCTTGTGTTGGGATTTGGAGCTGCTCTCCCTGAGCTGCATCACAACAGTTCCTGTGCTCACGCATCAATTTGTACAGCTACTTAGGTATGGTCCCAACTTGCTGGAGCTTTTTAAACATCAGTTTTCTGGAAAAAATCAGAATCCTTCATCACTTCAGCAAGATCCCTTGGAAAAGATTCAGGGGTAAGCAAAGATTTGCCTGTTACACCTGTTCAGTCATAGCAAGAAATGGGTTTGTGGGGTCTGTGCAGGGATTCTCTCATGGAAAAGTGCCTCAAGAGAGCCCAAGTGCTGCTGGCACCTCTTCTCAGTGTTGTTCATGTAATTTTGGGGCTTTTTCCTCCATTAGTTTTTCTCTTGAGTTGGTCGGATAAGTGGGAGTTGTATGTGAGAAGAGCTCATGTTATAACGTAACAAATCTGGTCAATGGCAGGTGTCCCTGCCCGTGGGAATTAGATGATCTTTAAGGTCCCTTTCAACCCAAAATTCCATAATAACTGGCTGGTTTGAGTCTGAACCAGCATCTTTGTCTTGTTAGAGGCAAATTTTAGTCCTGTTCTGGTGAATATTCTATTCGCTGTAGTTTGCTTTTTTTGGATTTTATCTGTTTGCAAGAGCTTCCTGTTCAGTGTGGCCAGGATACACCAGGATTCTACAGGGTCAGGAGTTGCATTAATGTGGGTTTTTAAGAGTCTTGGAATGTTTTCAGCCCAGTAGCAAGTGAGTCCTGAAATTGTCGTGTGTGGCTCTCGGTGGCTCCTAAAGTCACTTCACAAAGTTTCTTTGTTGCCACCTGAAGTTCAGTGTCCTCAAGGCCTTTCAGGATATTCTGTGTGTGAGTTTCCCTTGCCAGTTTTCTCCAGACTTGGAAGGCACCAGAGGTGAAACCTGGAACAGGTGAACTCCATAACCCTCTGTAGGTTTTGCTTTATTTCCAGTGGCAGCTGGGAATTTGCTGCTGAGCATCCCAGGAAAAGGCTGCCTGAGGTGGATGGGGAAGGCTTTGACACTCCTTTCCAAGGTGCTTCAAACAGCAAAAAAAACCCTTAAAGAGGCTCCTGATCTGTTCCCCTAATTCTTGGAGGATACAGGATGGATCAGAAGCTCAAACCACTTGGCTCAAGCGGATCCTTTGGGTACAGGTGTGAAATAATCCCCACATGTCCCATTTGGGGTCTCCCGAAGTCACCCAAAAGGCAGCAGGACTTTGCCACGTGCACATTCCTCTCTGAGGAAGTGCCTGGAGCTGCCACAGGCGTCACAGAAACCCACATCAACTGGTTTTTAGGTCATTACCAGACTGGACTAAATTTAGCCTGTGAGCCAGAAGTGGGAGACTTTGTATCCAAATTCCAGCCCCATCCCTATTTCTGGAGCATCCGCCTGGGCCGTGCCCTACAACCAGTCCTGCCTCTGCTGAAATCCCTGTTTCCTTTCAATCACACAGGGCAGGGACAACATTGAGCTTGGTTTGGGAAGTTTCTGAGTAAGGAAGTGGAGGTGGAATTGCAGGGAAGGGTAACAGGACGTGGAGCTTCTCCCCTGGTGGATCATGGACTTGAGTCCCATCTTGGGCTGACAGTGTGGCCAAGAGGAGAATCCTGTCCAATTTTTGTGTATGGATCAGCTCCATATCCCAAAAACTGTGAATTGCTGAGCTCTGGATGCTGCTGCAGATTTGTGTAGGCTCAGGGTGGGAACAACTCAGAGTAAAGGGAGAAAACCACTTTTCTCATTACCCTTTAAATTTATCTCAAGTAAGGAATGTTCCCACTTTTTTTTCGAAGCCCCACATCTCTGCTAAAATTGTCAAATGGCAGAGGTGAGTAAAGGGGAGGAAAATAAGTCACTGTGGCAGCACAGGGGAAAATTGCTGGGAGCAGTGTGCTGGTTCTGTAATTCCAAGCTGTCTTTATTTTAACTTCCTTGATTGTTTCAGGATTCCGGTGCTTTGCAGCAGCACATTGGTTAATTGGAGTGGGTTTTTTTGTGGATTAGTAATATTGTCCTCCAAAATGGCTTCAAGTGTGTCAAGGCTGCTTAATTCTGATTTATTAAAGAAGGCTGTGATAAATGTGTGTCTTTGAAAGCCTGGCTGGCTCTGCCGGAGGTCACCTGGAATTCAGAGCATCTGGCAGAGGTCGGCTCCAGGCTTTTTGTTCTGTGCTGGGGAAAACTCGGGGGTTTTTATCAGCTCCTCTCTGAAGGAGGAGACACTTCAAACTTGGTGACAAAATCCCACTTTTCAGGCAGCTGCACCTGCTAACGACTAAACTGTTAATTAGTTTTTAGTGCAGTTGCAGTGGTGCTCCTTTGTCTCTTCTATAATGGGGATTCAAAGAGATGATGTCAAGGAATCTTCTGTTTCAGCTGAATTTAACTAATTATAAGAAAGCTCTGCCTTCACTCCAAAGCTTCCTAACACAGCCTAAAAGCTGGGAATAGCAGTGTCCTGACAACAGCATTTATACTGACAGTGTGGGGTATATTCCAGGGCTCAATCCAAAGCTCAACTTCAATTTTAAATTGACTGCTGGTGGTTGGTTTTTTTTTTTTTTTTTTTTGATCCACATAACAAACTCCAGGTATCGTTATTCCTGCGGGAAACCTCCAGGCAAGTTTTTCTTCCTGCAGCTCTCAGAAATACGAGGACATAAATTTAAGGATGGCTGATTTGTAAAGCTCCCCTGGGCTCTGTCTTTTCACACAAGTGCTGTGCCTCTCGTTAGGGAGTTGAGAGGGAAGTGGGATAATTAAGCCTGAGCAGATGTGCTAGAACAAGATATTGGATCAGGAGTGTGGATGAGCTGCTTCTGATTCCAGTGGATGCAAACTCACTCCTCTGTCCTGCTTTTCTTCTCCAAGTGGATTTGGTGCTTCTGGTTAGGAAGCTTTGCTTCCAAGAGCTTTCATGCCAGCAGTGAGAGCACCTTCCAGGGAAATTCCCCAGTCTTTCCACAGCCCTTCCACCTCTACACCTCAGAGGTTGTTTTGGAGGAATCTGCCCAGCCACAGTGGCAAGGATTTTGTGTTCTGTATTCCTGTATTTTATCAACACCCTCTGCTGTTCTGCTGCTTGTGTTATACCAAAAATTCCCTTTTTCCCTTCCTCTGGTTGTGGTGGTGTCATGTGTGCCAAGGTGCCTTTAATGAACCCTTCCAGTGCCTTAAGGGGGTTTATAAAAGGAGGGAGAGGCACTTTGGAAGGGCCTGTGGGGGACAGGACAAGGGGGAATGGCTATAAGCTGGAAGAGGGGAGTTTTAGATGGGATATTGGGAAGGAATTCCTGGCTGGGAGGATGGGGAGGCCCTGGCACAGGTTGCCCAGAGAAGCTGTGGCTGCCCCATGCCTGGAAGTGTCCAAGGCCAGATTGGATGGGGCTTGGAGCAACCTGGGATAGTGGAAGGTGTCCCTGCCCATGGCAGGAGTGGAATGGGATGAACTTTAATGTCCCTTCCCACCTAAACCATTCCATGATTTTAACCCTGCCTTCCTGGGAGATGCTGAGATCAGAGACTTCCCATAGTCAGAGAAATCCATGACACAGCTTGGATCTCTTCCTTCTGCTTCTGGTGCAGCTGCTGAGCAAAGGAAGATCTTCAAATCCTGGAAACCATTAAAAAACCCCAAAACCCAGGTGTTTTCCAAACCTGCCTGCAGCGTGAGGGGTATCCCAGGATATGGGCACCCTCCACTCTTGGCTCTGGTGCTGCCCCAGCTCTGCCTGGCCGTGGTTTTGTTGGTGCTGGCTGAGCCCGGGGCTGCTCAGACATTCCCATCTCCAGACAAAGCTCCCAAGGCTTTGTTGGCTCCTTCCTTGGCAACCCCTCAGCCGCAGCCCCGATCCTGCCTTTCCGCTGCACAAGGAAGCTCGTGTGGGGATCATTGTTAATTCCAAGCGTGGCTCTTTCGTGTCTTCCTCTGGAACACAATGTATCTTTATACCTTAAACTTGCAGGAAAATCCCGTGTAATTAATCCTTTGGGAAGGGCCCAAAACCTCTTGGAAGCACTTGAGACTCTTAACAACACTTGTTCACGGGCAAGTCTTGTTCTTGGTGCAAAGGGTGATGGTGGGAGCTGGATGCAGGAGGAGTTGCTGGGATTAATGGAAGCCTGATTTCCTAAACTTCCAAGGCTGCTAAAAGAACTTTTTGGAGGTGGTTTGGTGATTAAATGAGCTTTTTGCAGGTGATTAACTGACCCCGTGTCACTCTTTTTAATTTACATTCTAAGCAGAATTGGCCAGGCTGGATGGAACTTGGAGCAACCTGGACTAGTGGAAAGTGTCCCTGCAGGTGGAACTGGATGGCTTTAAGGTCCATTCCAACCCAAACCATCCTGTGATTCCAGTTTTCCAGAGTTAAGGGCTTGTATTGACCCTCTGCCCAACCTTGGAAATGTGTGTGTTTGTATTTTCTCAGGACTGATCCATACAGTTGAATCCAACCTGACTTTGCAGAAAGCTGAGTGATAGACTCAGCTTTATTAATTAAGCCTTTAAACAGAGATGGACAAAAATCTGGGCCAAACCCCACTTGCCTTGTGCAGTTTGGCTGTTGCCAGCCAGCACTGAGATGCTGGATGTGTTTATGGGATCCACTGAGGAAGCCACAGTGCCCCATTGCCCTGATTACATAGGAAGGATAAAGAGGATAATTGATTTAATAGCAGTGACAGGGGCACATTGGACTCGTAGAGGCATTTCTGTACAAAACTCTGGCATGCAGGAAACTCCTACACCTTTTCCTGCAGCAACACTGAGCTGCAGTGTCCTGGTACGTGGGATTGGGGTGTTTTTATATTGCAGGTGACCTGGAAAGAAGGAAAACTTTATAAATTTCAGCTCTGTGTAACCAAGGTGCTTGTTCCTAAATCACTTGGGGATTTTTCTGCTTTGGTTTGAGAGAAAACAGGGAATGGTCTGTGTTGGAAATTGTGGTGGTTGTAACTTCACCAGGTCTGTGATTCAGGTTTGGAGTTTGGGATAAAAACCCGACAATATTGTGTGTAAATCCTGCCTGAGCTGCTCCTTTAAAACACTTTGAACAAAGCCAAGGAGGGGGGAAGCAAATCTGATCCCTCTGGAAGTTCTGGCAGGATTCCTTCCCACAGCACAGAGAAGTGGACAAATCCGATCCTCTGGGGTTTGTGAGGGATCTGTAAAAGGCACAGCACCCTCAGGTCCCCAGCACTGGAATATTTCCCTGTGGGATTGAAAGAAACTCTCCAAAGGAACCCCACTCTGGAGATAACTCTGTTTTCCTTGGTGTAAGAGATGCTTAGGGAGCAGGAAAGGAAAAATCCCACTGAATTATGCTCCTGGCAGGCCATGGAGAGCTGTTGCAATACATTATCCTGATGCCAAAGGAGCAGGATCCTGAACAGAACTTTAAATGTTTTACAGATGAGCCTTTCCAAGGTGTGAATGTTCCCTTAGCACTTGTTAAGGAAGGCTTTTGGGTGCAAGCCCCTTCCATAGGCTTGATGTTCATCCTGATTTTCCGCTGCTTGTGAGCCAGTCTGTGCCTTCTCTGCTCCACCTGAGAACCAGAAGAGCAGAATTTCACTTGTTCTTGTAAAAACCCTATTTTTAATAAAGTGTTTTGAAAGGAACAGAAATCCCCAGGTGCCTCAGGGAATGATCCACCCTGACAAAAACACCTGTAGCTGGTGGAATTTTGTGTATTCCTTCAAATTGGGTGGTGGGAATTCGGGATTGAAGGCAAACCATGACTTTTCCCCTGTGTTCCTTTAGGTTAAGGGAATTACACTAATCTCCAGCTTAATTTCCAAACTCAGTTTGCTTTTATTTCCTACACCCATGCTGGAGAAATCCCAGTGGGTTTGGAGATTTGTATTAAAGCTCTTTTCTTTGAGGATTGGCAGATAAGAACCCTTCTCCAGGAAGGCTCGGAACTGCTGGAGCTTCTGGGTCAAGTAGCAAAGAATTCTGGAACAAACAACTGGGGAATGGCCTTGAGCTGGAGAGGGTAAGTTTAGGTTAAATTTTAGGAAGAAATTCTTCCATGTGAGGGTGGTGAGGTCCTGGCACAGATTGGCTGTGGCTCCCCTGTCCCTGGAAGTGTCCAAGGCTGGGTTGGATGGGGCTTGGAGCATCCTGGGATAGTGGAAGGTGTCCCTGCCCCTGACAGGGTTGGAACTGGATGAGCTTTGAGATCCCTTCCCACCCAAACCCTTCTGTGATTTTATGACTTTATGAAATATGAGTTGTCCCCTCTTCTTCAGGGGGACAAATCACCTTTAAAATGTCTTTGGAAAACCTTATTGCTGTTGTGGTTGGTGCAGGAAACACCCAGATGGGAGGCAATTCCCTGCTGGGAGTTTGGATTTTGAGCACAAAAGTCAATTATTGTTGAATTGAAGTTGGAGCTGCTTGGTGAGCACCTGAACTGCCTAATTTTCACTGGCACTGTCCCTTCCTGTGCTTGCTGTGGGCTCTTGAGTCTGGTTTAGAGTTCAAGCCCAGCTTGCTCAGGCTGGAATTTCAGATAGTTGGGGCTGTGTCAGTTCTGAAAGCTGTGGTTTAAAAATTCCTCTCACAGAGCCTGGTGCAGGTGGGACCAGGAAATGCATCGCTGAGTATTTCTAGTGGGCTTGGAAGGAACTCTGCAAAACAACCCCACGCTGAAGGTAACTCTGTTTTCCTTGGTGTTAGAGGTTCTTAGGGAGCAGGAAAGGAGAAATCCCACTGGATTATGCTCCTGGCAGGCCATGGAGAGATCCTGTCAGGATCCTGAACAGGGCTTTCAACGTGTTTCCTCCCCCTTGTAATGTTTTAGCAGTTTGAGGTTCAGTTTGTTCGTGGGAAGCCTCTCTCAGGGCTGGTTTTTCTTGGAGCATCCCAGTGTGGAGTGTTTATTAAACCAAATCTCATGATTCTCTGGTTTCACACTTCCTCAAGTCAGTGTTGTGCTGTAGCTTGAGCTGAGGATCAGCATCCTCTCTGGCCCAATTCGGCATCTTTTGCAGGCAAGGAAAGATCCTGGCAAAAGGCAGCAAAGAGGATGTGGAATCTGCTTCCAGAACTGGACCTGCTTTGTGCCAAAGCTAAAATTAAGCTTAAATTTAAGCATAATTTATTTTAAGCTTAAAACATTTCCTTTGACACTTTCTCCTTCCTGCCATTAAACTCTTTATCTTGTTTAAAATCAAGACCTTGACATAATTCTAGATATTTTTTCCTAAATAAGCCCTTGCCAAAGCTCAGCTCTTGGCCTCCTCTGCATCTGCTTTGAGTGCAAACATCTCATCCCAAGGGCTTTCCAGTAGGAGGAGATGGATGTTTGTCCCTCTGGGAGTTCATGTCACCGTTCCTGAGGTGCTTTGAGTTTCTCAATGACTGTGGAGGTTTCTCAGAGTGAAAAAGCATTTCAATGAAGTCTACACAAACCTAAACCAAAATTTCACTTGAGGGGGAAAGGCCACATATTAAAATAATCCCTTTTTTCCCTAAAACTAAATTAGAGAAGTATTGGAACATGTCAAAGCATTCTGCTTGTAACAGACCTGCTGCATTCTTGTAAATCACGTGATGAGGCCCAACCCCAAAATACTCTTAAATCTTGGGCCTGGTGTCAGGTCTAGCACACATTTGGGGTCACACTCGGTCCTGTGGTTTCACAACCACGGTTTCTCTTTCATCAGAGCTTCAGCCCTTCTTGAATCCTCACACAGAGGAAATGAACCATTGCCAGCACACCTGGAAAAAGACATGATTGTGTTTTCTCCTTCTGATATTTCACTGAAAACACACTTGAAATTTCTGGCTTGTTTGAGGAGTTGATTATTCGTACAGGAAACACTCGGTTCCACCAGTGTGTCCCATCTCCATGGAAACCAACTCCTCTTGGTGGGAGCTGGAGTGATGCAAATATTAAATCTGGTGCTTTAGCTCAGGGACAGATGTGTGGCCACTTAAACTACTCCTGCTCCATCCTCGGTGCTCCTGGATCCAGCTCTGGATTCCCCCTGAGCTGAAACTCAACGTAGTGAATTCTGTGCCTTCTGGTTCCTGATTATTTCCTGCTCATGTGGAATTCTCCTGGGAAGCCCAAACATCAGGTTAGAGTCATATCCTGGGGATGTTTTTGCCTCTCCAGTTATCCCAGAGAAGTCCACGTTGTCTCCATGCTGGTCCTTCCCCAAACAGTGCAGTTCCCTCTGTGTAGGATCCATTTAAGGAATTTGCTCATTGACAGTTGCTTCTGATTAGGTATTAATTGCACTTAAATCCTCTTGGATCTCTCTTTGTCTTTTCCTGAGATGCAAAGAAATCTTGTGCTTGTGGAGGCAGCTCTGTCACGTTGTGGTCACGCACAGGGACATCACTTGAGCTTTATTGATCCCAGCTTCATCCCAACTCCTTTTTATCAAATCCAATCCCTTCCTTTCATGTTTAAAATTCCTGTGCCAACTTCTTCTCACCTTGACTAATGCATCTCCCTGCCAGGACTTGTGGAGGTCAGGGTTTAAAGTGATTTAAATCCATTTCCTTCTCCCGTGCAGCTCCTTAACACAGCTCAGCAAAGTTCTAGACAAGTTTGCTCCAATCTATTTTCTCTACTGCAAAAAAATATACAGAATCATGGAATCATTTGAGTTGGAAAAGGCCTCTGAGTCCATTGAGTCCAACCATTCCCCAGCTCTGCCAAGGCCTCCCATGTCCCCAGGGGCCACATCCACATGGCTTTGAAATCCCTTCAGGCATGGGGACTCCACCACTGTGCCAGGGCTGGACAACCCTTTCCATGAAGGAATTTTCCCAATATCCAACCTGACCCTCCCCTGGCACAGCTCAAGGCCGTTCCCTCTCATCCTGTCCCTGTTCCCTGGGAGTGACCCCCCTGGCTGCCCTCTCCTGTCAGGGAGTTGTGGAGAGCCAGAAGGTCCCCACTGAGCCTCCTTTTCTCCAGGCTGAGCTCCTCCAGCTCCTTCAGCCACTCCTGGTGCTCCAGCCCCTTCCCCATCTCCATTCCCTTCCCTGGATAGAAGATCCAATTTGTACCTGTCTTCTTTTTTCCTAAACAAGTTGAAACTTTTCAACAGAACAACACAGAGTTGGGGAGAGCAGTGAATTAATTTTTTTCCCGAAGAAAAAGGGCAGTATTGCTCAATCCAGCATGGAAGGAGATGCACCTTGTCTTCCTGTGGTGGTTCTGGTGAGGGAAGAGCAAGTTGGAGCCTGGAGTGTAGGAAAAATGCTGACTTAGTTTCTGAAGGGTTCAGAGCAGCCAACTCGTCTGCAAAGCGTCTCTAGGGAAAAGCTGACTTTTCCTTCTACCTTTTCCTCATTACTCCGGTTTCTTGGCACAAAGATTGGTGGAAATCAGCCAGATGTAAATCACCAGGAGCTCCAAAGAAAGCAAGCCAGACTGGAAGCTTTGCTGGAACAGCAGTTCCTTCTTCCCAGATCCCTGTTTGTACCCAGAAGGTGCCTTTTGGTTCACGTGGCTGCACAGGAAAGTGCCTCTTGATGGGGTCAGTGGTGACTAAGGGGTTTATCTGGGGGAAATTTGCCATCCTTATGTGAAATTGGGCAGTGTGCCTGTGAAATAATTTAAGAATTCCTTTTCTTGTGTGATTTCTTACCTCAGGCAGGTAAAACCTGGTAGAGAAGTGGCCAGGAAGGGCTTTTTTTAAAGCAAAGCTGCCTTTCGAACAAGGCAACTCCTGTGTGCAGTAAAATAAAAAACTCAGCAGCCAAGCACAGGTTGCTGTTCAGTTATTAATTCATTATTCCCATACTTCCAAGGCATTTTTGGCAGCAAACAGAACTGGTGTTGTCTTACAAGAGTGAAACCCCCTCTGTGTGGTGGTGTCCCTGGTTCACTTGTCACAGGGATAAGGAGAGGGAAGGGATGGGAAAGGTGTTTGTCTTGAGAGCTTCCCAGGAGTGTTTTGCTGTCCTTTTTATGGACTCTGTAGGATTAAAGTCACTTTTGTGGCTTTTAAAGCTGTGGGATTCCTGGGCAAGTCCAGTTTGGATTCACAGAATCACGGAATGGTTTGTGTTGGAAGGGTCCTTAAACATCCAGTGCCACCCCCTGCCGTGGGCAGGGACACCTTCCACTATCCCAGGTTGCTCCAAGCCCTGTCCAGCCTGGACTTGGACACTTCCAGGGATCCAGGGCCAGCCACAACTTCTCTGGGCAACCTGTGCCAGGGCCTCCCCAAGTCTTTGTTGTGCCAGGGACCCCAGAACTGGATCCAGTTCTCCGGGTAGGGTCTCACAAGGGCAGAGTAGAGGGAGAACCCAGACAAAGGAAGGTTGGGATTTGCCCCAGGTATGGGAAGGTAAACCCCAGGTTGCCCCAGTGGTGTTGTCCCAGGAATTGGGCAACAAAACATCCTTGGCAAATAACAAACTTGGTTTTGGTGCTAGAAAACCCTTTTGCTAAAAGGTAGAAACTGTGAGGGTGCCCTGTGGCAACGAGAATACCTGGCTTGAGGGAAAACCCATGGATTTTAATACCAGAATAGTTTCAGCCTGGAATTCTCAAGAAGTTTGCAACAAATGAGGTGCTAAAGATCCAGCTCTTGCTGCTTGAAGAACTCACAGGTTTTTTTTTGCCTTTTCCACTTCTAAGTGTCCTTTTTTCTGGTGTCCTGCAGGGGATAGAGGAGCCTGATGGAAGTTAAATGTGAGTAACGGGCAGGGATTTGGGGAAAATAGGAATAAATATTCGGGATGCTGAAAGCATCAAAGCCCCAGTGCTGGCTCTGGTTTCACGTGCACGACTGGCACCTCAGGGAGAGGAGGGAGTTTGGAGCAGGCAAAGCAGCTTCCAAAGGCTTGGAGGCAGGGAGGGGACTGAGCTGAACTTGCCCTTTGCTGCCCACGCGGGAACTCCGTAAATCCTCGAGGCTCCTTGCAGGGAATTCAGTGTTGCTGAGAGTGGAGCTCATCTGCCTTTGTAAGAAAATAAACATGAATAACCATCAGTTGCACTAATAGAGGTAATTTATTTGCAAAATGCTGCTTGCAGAGACTTCAGAAGAATTCACACCTCTGACACCTCGAATTTCCATGGCTTGGGTGGCGTAAAGCTCTTCACAATGGTAAAAATCTGCTGTCTGAGTGTTAATCTCGTTTTTAAACCACCTTTTATCACAAATACAGCGAGTTCTGTGCTCAAAAATGGGTTCTCTGCTTTGGTGGCAGAGCTGGATGATTTCTTCTTTTTTTTAAACCATATTCAGGTGTGGTGGTAGGATTTTCCCTCAGGATGGCTTCTCTTGAGGTTCTTCACCTGCAGATAAGTCTAAATAGGAGAGGACATGGCAGAGATACTTAGGAAGGACTTGATTCCTCATCATGACCATTGACCCCTCTCTGACTTCAGTCGTGACTCCCAGATAAATCCACAACTTTGTTTTTCCGTGGGGTATTCCAGCTCCCTGCTCCATCCCCCTCTTTGGATCAGGCTGCTCGTGACCGTTCGTGTTGCTCGCTGTGTTTTCAGTGAAATATTTTTAGCTGGAAAACTCATTTTCCCAAGCTTGTAACTTCTGTTAATTTTAAAGAAACTTAATGAAAGGATTTTTTTTTTTTCCCCAGGCTAAATGTTTGCCAGGAAAAAGCCACTCAACCCTGTGAACAGACAGACCATCTGTTGGCCGTGATGTTCATCTGGGATTTGGGGAGATCTGGGTGTGAAATCAAATCCTAACAAATTTTTTTTTGATTCCAGCAGGGGAGATCCAGCCCTACAGTGGTGGGTGGCCCTGCATGAGGATGAGGAAATGGGAATTTGACCCTGGAACAGGCAAATCCGCAGTGGCTGGTTATTCCTGACTGATGGTTGGGAAGTTCCTCGCTCTCCAGAAAGGTTTTGTGTGGGTTTTATCTTATAGAAAAGGCAAAATGCTTTAAATTGCTTTTCATTCTGACTGAAGGAACAATTTCCTACAAGTTCAACCCTGAAGAGAAGAGCCTTGATCCCGACAGGGAGCTGGGATGTTCCTGTCATGCAAATCCACAGCACCATTGGCCTTGGAGCTTCTGGCACATTTCAGGCTCTGTATGGGGAGTCTGAAAAATTCCCTTGACTCTCTCCTAGCAACCCCTTCCGAGCTGATATTTGAAAACAAGCTTCCATAGCATCATCTAAATATTCCCAACATTTAGTGTTGTTAAAATTCTCTTAATAATCGTGGGACTAAAGTAATTTATCTTCAGCTCCTTGGGATTTGCTTCTTGTTTCTGTGACTTTTGAACTTAGAAACCTGACTCATATCCACATTTTTCTCTTTTCCCTTGACTTTTCCACTGGCTTTTTTTGGCACGAGGTCGAATTGGCATCCTGAGGTGATAAGGAGATAAAAGCAGCAAGGCCAAAAGTCTTGGAGGGGATTTGGGTGATGGTTGTTAAACATTTTAGGGCGTGGGATGTGTTACAGGCTGGGTTTGTAGGTCTGATCTTAACTCCTTGTCCTGCTGTGGGGACAAGTGCTCCTTCCAGGATGAACCCCTGGAATCAGGAATGTTAAAGTTTTTATCCATTAATTGCTTGGTGGTTTGTAAATCTGACTGATGAAAAGTGCAAGGAGAGGGAATGTGGGCACAGACAGATTCACCTGGACAGGGTAGACTAAAAGGTGAAGGGATTGTGGTCTTCCCTAAAAATTCTGGATGTGTGGTTGAATTCCTGGCCGCTTTCTGCATGGATGCACATCTGTAGCAAATGGAAGAGATGGCTGGGAATTCTGGACACAAACGTAGCAATCCCAGGAGAAACATGTGGAGGTCACCTTAATTGTGGGAATCTTGCTCCAAATAGAGGCTCTTTTCCTGGGGTTACCTAAAGATGTGCTCAGTTTGCTGAAGACCTGGAGCATTTCTCCTTCCTGGGAGTTACCTGGCATTGCTGCAGGATCCAGCACCAGAACCCATCCAGCTCGGAATGCAGGAGAGGAGATTCCCTGTGCTCTGGGCACAACTGGGTTCCTTAAGGATTGTGGGTCTCCAAACAGGCCACTGCTTCTGGATCCAAGCCTGCTGATTAATTCCTAGCGTGTTTAGGACAGGATTTGTCTGGGATTTGGTTGTAAGACTTTTGTTTCGTGGAAAAAAATCAGTGTGAGCTGAGAAAATCTTTGGATCAGAGCCTGAGTTCTTCACTCCCAGGTACATCACCGGGAATTATGGTGGAGCTTTCTCTGGGAATGTGGTCTGGACACTGCTCTGAACCTGTCAGATCCCTTCTATTCCCCTGGGCTTTTTCCGTGGGCTGCTGGACAATTCCCTGGGACAGCTTTGTGGGATGGAGAAGCCTTGAGGTCTGTCTGTGATTCCTGGATTTCCCAGAGTCCCAGCTTCTGCAATAAGTGTTGCCTTTCCTGAAGAATTTCTGGAGATGGAAAGAGCTTGGAGGGTGTAAATGTTCTTTCTGTAACAGCTCCATGCACTTCTCCCAGGAGGGCTCTCAGCTGTTTTGTCAGTGGGATCCCAAGATTTCAGATTCCTGGGCATCTCTGCCTTGGTGAAGGGAGAGGGCAGATGGTTCACCCCACTTGTGTTAGCAACTGGGGACTCACCTGGATTCACCTCATTCCAAGGAAAGAGGGCTTTCCCAGCTTCCTCCTTTCTGCTAATGCAGAGATTTCCCGTGTTGGTACAAGGGCTTTATTGCTGAAATCCATTTTATTTTCAGTCTGTCCTCAGTCATGGAATGATGGAATGGTTTGGGTGGGAAGGGACCTCAAAGCCCATCCAGTTCCACCCCCTGCCATGGGCAGGGACACCTTCCACTATCCTAGGTTGTTCCAGGCCCTGTCCAGCCTGGCCTTGGACACTCCCAGGGATCCAGGGGCAGCCACAGCTTCTCTGGGCAACCTGTGCCAGGGCCTTCCCACCCTCCCAGCCAGGAATTTCTTTTATGATGTCGATAAACGATGTGATTGTTCCCAAAGCTTTCATCCCAATATTTCTCCCGTTCAAGAACCTAATTCACTCACTGTTTTTTAAGTAGGAATTTTAGGTCTTTGCCAAAACAGGGGCAGTGTTCAAACATGGCTCTGTGTGGCTCATGAATATTTTTTGAATTTGTGAACACCAGGATTGAGTCTGAGTGTGGAAAACTCAGCTTTAATTTATGGTCAGCATTAACTTGCAGATCCAAGGAGCATCCAAGCTGGAGCTGCTCAGGATCAGGCTGGGAGAGCTGGTTTTTATTAAGCAGGACTTGATTTAGTCTGAAGTAAAACCATTTGTATTTAACCTGATCCATGAAGCTGCTGCAAGAGTGAAAATCCTTTGGGATTAAATGTTTTCCGGGCCATCATCGTACACAGCGGGATCGTGTAAGAGTTTGGGAACCTGGAATAGTTATCCAGTGCTACATTTTCTAAGGAATCAAATTTTAAAGGTTGCTGTCATGATACTGAGTGACATGAAAAGCTCTGGTGACAAATGTCCCTCAACATCAGGACTGAAACCACGACGCTTCGTTGTGAGGCTCCTCTCCGCAAACCTGGAGGGATGTCGCTTTTCCCAGAGATTCCCGTTGGATTTTAGCAGGGAAATCACTTGCACTGAGGTCATTTAGGTTTCCATCTGCCCTTTGTGAGCTGCTCCTGGGTGACTGCCGGGTGCAGCGAGCTCCTTGCCATGGAATTTTAGGGCAGAGCAGCTTCTGCTGAACCAAGAAAACTCCGGAGCCAAAACAAACGGCCATAAACTTTTCCCTCTCCCCATGAGAATGAGGGGAAGGAGGTGGTTGTGTCCAAACTCTTTTGGAGCCGACACTGTGGGAAAACTCTGTCCAATCTGGGAGTCATTGTACTTAAGGAGCTGTAATAAATCTCCTGACGGAGGCTGCAGATGGGACTTGGATCTCCTCACGCAAACTGCCGGCATGGAATCGGCACTTTGGGATGCAGGAGCCTCTTAAAGCCCTTTGTGAGGCACCTTCAGCTGATTTCATAGGTTGTAATTTAAGATCAAGGATCTGAGGTGGGAATTCTTTGTTCCTGCTGGTAGTTCCGTTCATGGTGAGTATGGAATATTTCAGTGAGTGCCGTGAAGGTCCAAGGCAGGGTCTGTGGAATTCCTGCAATCCTGGGCAAACTTTGTGCCATGAAAGCAGAAAACTTTTTCCATCTGAGTGAAAAATAGGGAGGGGAAAAAAGGCAGTCTGGCTTTAGTTCCCTGTAGCAGGAGCATTTCTGCCAAGCTCCTGCTGTGATGTGAAGGATCTTATATTAAATATTCCGTGTCCCCTTCCCTCAAATGGGAGCGGCCTTGGTGGTGCAGAGCTGAAGTTCAGGTGGGAAAAAACCTTTGATTTTTTTCCTGCTTCCCTTGTAATTCATATCAAGACTATTGATGAAAGGTAATTGCTGTAGGATATTATTCCCAATCCACTAACCCTGATTTACAGCAGAATTCCTCAGCCAGCTTTGGTACTGAAACATCAGTGCTAATTGTCTTAACTGAGCCCTGCTTGGAATGAAGATTCCTTGCCTTTTCCTTTGTATTCCCTTCTTCCCACTTGCCTTTCCCTTTGTATTCCCTCCTTCCCGAGGCGCTTTGATTCTTCCAGTTGTTCTTTTCACGCCGCAGTCTCCCCCTTGTGCCGTCGCTCCCAAGACTTGGGAGTTTTTTGGTCTTGCAAGTCAAATTAACATGAGATTGCCATGATTTGCATGGGAGCTGTGGGAGGCCTCCGACAGCTCCGGAGGCAGCCGGGGAGAATGGGAATTCTTCGGAGCAGGGACTTTTAGCAGCCTGAATTGCTTTTATTTCAAACACGTCGCTGGTGGGGACCCAGCGCTCTCCTGAATGCGGGAGGAGATGGAAAACTGAGCAGCTCTGAGGATTCATCCCAAGATTCCTCAGGGCAGGGGAGGGTGGAGAATTGGTTTTTACAAACGTCATTGTGGTCACTTAGATGTGTCAGGACACTGAAATTCCGTGTTGGGCTTGGGATGTTTTGAATATTTGGGTCGACGGCTTCGAGCAGGTTCCTTGTATCCAAGTAAATGGGTCTTGCTTCCCAAATGAAATGTTTTTCCTTGACTTGCTGTACCAGGATTGAGAGCAAACACGAAGTCACAATCTTAGGAGGACTCAACGAATTTGTCGTGAAGTTTTATGGACCACAAGGAAGTAAGTTTGTGACCTCTCCAGAAAAACAAGCCCATGGCTCGTGGTGGGGAACAGGGAAGTGACATTCCAGAGTGGAAGAGATGAGCAAATCTAAGGTGGGGTGAGAAATCCAGGGAAGCTGCTTTCTGAAGGGTGGGGAGAATCCAGCTGTGAGCATGGACATGGATAGACCCCCTCCTTGGGGCTGGCAGAGCTGGATGCTGCCTCTGGAAAACTCCGGCCTTCAGCATCCCTGAGCTTTTCTAGACCCGGCTCATAAGTTTTGTATCAATCATGGGGATTTCTGTGGAGTTTGTCATTAAAATGGCTTTTCTACCTTAATTTAGCAACATCTCCAAAGGTAAGGAGATGATCCCAAAGTCCCTGTTTTTAATAAGGCTCTGGTGTCTTTGTGCCGAGATCTTTTCCAGTATCAGTTAAAAGCTGCTCAGGCAGAGCAGGAAAAAGGCTTTTCCCATAGGAGGTTTGCTGGGAAATCTCACCCCCAGTGGAGCCTTGTATTATTCCAGAGATGTATTTTCCTAAATGCTCTGGTTCTATTTATCATCTCCTCAGCTGTGAAGTGTCTAATTCCTGCTTTTCTTCCCTTGCAGCACCGTATGAAGGTGGAGTATGGAAAGTTAGAGTCGACCTTCCTGACAAATATCCCTTCAAATCCCCATCTATAGGTAACAAATACTCATTTTCCATCAAAATCATGTTATTTATGCTTAAAGTTTGAGGGTGGAGTTGTACCAGTGCAATATAAGACCTTTAAGTCTGCAAAATGTTTTTATCAGCTCCCAAGCAGAGAGGAAGTTTGGGCTTTGGAAGGAGTAGGAGCTGGGAATGGGATTGGACCACGTATTTGTGTGTTGATCAATTAAATCTCTCTCCCATGTGTTTTTTTTAATAATAATTCCACTCTGGGGTGGTGGAGCAAAACCCACAATGTTCATGGTCTTGGGATGAAAGCAAATTTTGGGGTTTTCTGTCCAAAAGTGGATGGAAGTTCCTCCACTGAAGCCTCCATCCTCTTGGAGCTGGGAGTGCATATGTGGAAAAACTCAGGAGCAGGGATTTATCACCAGAAAAATTGCTGGCTTGACTGGTCAGGCTCGTTTCACCTTGGAAAACAAATAGGAAATTTGATTAGGAAATGGTTTTTAGCCTGGATCCATCCTATTGTTGTCCTGGGATAACAGGGAGCCACCTTGGCACCCAGATTTATCCCCATCCCTGAAGGACTAAATAAAACAGCCAATATTGCTTGGAAAAGTGGAGCAGCTGCAGGAAGTTCCAATGTCTCTGTTCTGGCTGACGAAATAAGTGTCACCTCTGTGTCAGAGGGGTGTGTTTGGGGCTCAGCCACCACAGGATTCCAAGGAATGGGGAGAGCTGCCCGAGGAGAACCGATGTGGAAACTCCACTGGGAGGGTTGGACTCAGTGGGATGGGCCCATTCCAACATCAACATCCTCCTTTGGAGCTGACAAGTGCTGGCTGCTTCCTTAAAATAACCCCTTAGGCTAAGATTTTATTTGAGGGGTGAGAAATCATCTGTTCCAAGTGGGAATTGTGCCTTTTGGGAGAGGATGATGCCGTTCATATGCCCTCTTTTACCTTTTTTATATTTTGAAACCTTCTGTGAACTCCAGAAATGGGAAAACTGAGTAACTACACAGAAATCTGCAGCTCTGAGGAGCCTTTTCTTCCTCCTGAACGAGCTCTGGAACTTCCTCTTGGAGACTGTCATTCCAAGTGTGAATTCCCACTATTTGCTGCCAGTCCTTTGTCCCTCCTCACTTCCCAAGTGCCACAAACTGATGGAGATCAAGGCAATCTTAAATAATGGAATCATGGAATGGTTTGGGTTGGAAAGGACCTTAAACTCATCCAGCTCCAACCCCAACACCTTCCGCTATCCCAGGTTGCTCCAAGCCCCATCCAACCTGGCCTTGGACTCTTCCAGGGATGCTACAGGATGACATGCAGAGAGCTGTTTTCTGNTCCAGCCTGGCTTTGGACACTTCCAGGGATGGTTCAGGATGACATGCAGGGAGCTGTTTTCTTCTCAAGTCACTGAGTTGTTTGGACCTTTTAATGTTGATTTTGCTGCCTTTCTTTTAGTTTTCCATCCCTCACCTTGCTTAAATCCACGGTGTTTCCACTGGTTTATCCCAGACCTTGTGGAGAGCTTCCCTCACCCTACAAGTCGCTGTTCAAGTGGCTGAAAAAATCTTTTTCTTTCCTTCCCAAAAATCTGCCTCCTGCTGGAAAACCGCTTTTTTCTTCCCAAAATCTTTCTCCTGCTGAAAACCTCCTTTTTTCTCCTCAAGCTCTTGCTGAAAACTCCCTATTTTTCTTCCCAAAAATCTGCCTTTTGCTGGAAACCAGAGCTTGAGTTGGATAAAATCCTTGCTAGACCTGAGCTGGCTTAGCAAAGCAGAGCTCTGGAAAAGCTGGGAAGCTCCAAGGAGAGTAATGGGACTTGGGAAAGCTCCCAAGAGGCTGCAGGGAGAGGTTTGTTTTCCTTTGGTTCCTGTTTTTTGCTGCCCCAGCCCAGCTTATCTTGGACAGCCAGGACCGGGTGAAGCTTCCTGGGCCATCCCGATTATCTCTCACTTGGACATTCCCGATAACTCCAGAGCAAACCTTCATCCTGGCTGAACTGGGAGCACTGGAAATGATCCTGTTCTCTCCCATTCCACTGAGTGTCCTAACCCAGCTTGAGCTCTGGATAACACAGGAATTAGTAGGGAAGAAATTTCCTGTGGAAATCTCTGATCTTTAGAGGTGGAAGTGAAGGATTTCGGGGATTATGGAGCCCATAAAGGGACAGAAGGTCGTGGACTTGTTTCTGTTCTCAGCAGAGTTCAAATTGTCCATGTAAGTCCCTCCTTGGAGAAAAGATGGAATCCAGCAGCTTTTCCTTGAATAAATTCCACTTTTATGCCAAAGCTTAAAGCAAAAACACCCCCCTTGTTCTTCCAGGACTATAGGCTGAAATATTCCTTCCATCCCAGGAAATCTTTGATCCTGGCATGGGCTTTTTGTAAATAATGTAGCTTTTTTGAGCTTTTTTGGCTTTTTTTTTTTTTAAACCATGGAATTTTTTTTGGAGCAAATTACGCCAATGGCTCGGAGCGTATCCATGTGCTCTGGAAAAATGATGGCTAATAGTCCCTTTCTAATCTGCTCAAATTGCTTTTATCCCAGCGTGGCTCCAAGGACGAGGTCCATGGAAACTTCATGTTCTCTCCCAAAGTACAAACCTGAATAGGAAAGGGTTTTTAAGTGGATTCCAGAGTTGTCCTTGGGAAAGGTGCGGATGTTTTGTGAATCCCTAAAGGAGCAACGATGCTCTTTGTCTCCAGGAGAAGCTTTTTGGCTCTTTTCCTGACAAATCTTTGCTCCCTTCTCCCATCCACAGCTCCTTCCTCCAATATCCATGGCATTTATTTCCTGCCCTTCTCACATGGGCCATTATTGCTGTTCCCTGTTAAATGGCACCGGGAATGGCTCTGCTTAAGGATCTAAATCATCCTGGGATCTGTGTGGAAACAGCAGTTCCTGGGAGAGCTCTCCCAGTGTTCCATTACATCCTGCACTGCCTGGATTTGCTGTGGAATCAGACAGATCCCATATTTTGCAGGACAGTTTTTCCCAACAGGAGCTCTGCAACTTGCAGTAAAAAGGGAAATGCACATCCTAGAAAAAAACAGGAATTAAATGGAGCCAGAGGTAGGGCTGTCAGCTTGGCTCTGGGCTGGAGTGCTCCCCTTGGGATGAGTGAATCCCTAAATATCCAAATCTTCAGGATTGAACTCGAGCAGTTGCTTAGAACAAAATCAACTCCTGAGCAGCTTCCTGATGCTGCTGCTCCTGATGCTTCAGTCAGTTAATGGAAATATTCCTGCATTTATCAGGAAGCACTTCCAGGCTCCATGTCTGGTTCCAGTTTTGCTGTCTCCAGAGTGTTTGGAGCTGTTTATGATTTCACTGCCCCTGCTGGCTCCTCTTTGCTCCTTTTCCCTTCCCTCTGGGATTCAATATCTTCAGGGGAACTTTCTGCCCTGTCTGCTCCTGCTTTTCCAAAGGGGACTTGTGGAGTTCTGGAAGGGCTGTTTGAGCTCCTGAGTCACAAGGACACTTTGTGTAAATTTTGTGTGTTTTTAATCACTCCCTGCTTCTGCCAAGAGCCAGAGATTAATTCCCTTTGATGCCACAAACAGAAGGAAATTCAGAGTGGGAATGTCCTGCCCTGCTTGGATACAGAGCAGCAGAAACAACCTGGGAGTCTGAGTTATTCCTTGGAATTTCTTTAACAATTACTATTTATTTTATTGCTAAAATCTGCAGGAATATTAGGCTGGCACTGGGTCCCTCTGGATAGTTAATAATCAAATTCCACAACTGGAAAATTTACATTCAATATGCCTAGAGCCTCAATTTTTCCAATAAATTTTATATATTCTATATATATTTATATAGAATATATATATTTCTAAATTCTCTATATTTCTATATTATATTATCTGTATTATTACATTTTTGTATATTCATACCCAGCTCTCGTTTTCCTCCATCTCTGTCCCAGTTACCTGCAGGTGCCTTGCCTTTCTATTTCCCCTTTTTCCAAGTGTTTTCCAAAACCAAACACCTGCTGTGTGCACAGAACAAATGGAATATGTGTATATATTTCTCTGTATGTATAGAACGAGGCATTGTGGCAGCTGGTGCAGGAATGAAGCAATCTTTAATTTTTTTTTTTTTTAATTTCATTTAATTCCAGCCAGGATTTAACAGATTTCTCCTGGCTTGTGCTTAATTTATTGTTTTGGGAAGCTCATGGGATTTGAGGACACTGATAAAAACTGTTCTTGCCTGAGTGAGTGCACCCTGTTCTCTGCTCTGAGTGGGCTCCTCACCTCCAAATTCCATCAAAAATCCATTTTTGCCTTTGCCAAGGAGATCTTGTTGACCTGACAAGGTGTGTAGCTCCAAGATGGGAACATCCCTAAAAAATGGGAACAGCTACAGGCTAAACCAGTTGTTCCAGACACCAGTTGGGGATTGGGACAGAGGCCTTGCTCTTGTGCCCTCTCCCCATCTCCTACCACAGGTCCTCAAACTTCTTGTGGTGGTTGCACAAGAAGGGAGCCCTGGAATTGGTGTAATGTGGGTTTAAAAATTAAAAAACCTAAGAATTTAAAAGTTAAAAACCAGTTCCCTGCCAACTTTTCGGTGTTTGGGGAGAGAGAAGTAATAAACCCCAAGTTCAGGCTGATCTGATCCGTTTGGCACCACTCCATGAGGACCTGGGAGATCTTTTTCCATTCAGTTGCTTCTCCAGAGGTTAAAAAAGTGGAGCAAAGGTCCTGTCCTGACCTTTCTGTGTTCCATGGAACCTCCTCCCCGTGCTGATCCCCGCTCCAGGTCCGGCCCCTTGCCTGGGAGTCACCCAGGCCACATCCTTTGGGGTGATGGTTCAAATCCAGAGGGACTGGAACCCCCTAGACTTGGCTTTGAGTTCCCACTAAAAACAAAATTTGGGGCTTCCCGGTGTTACTGCCCTGAAGAGTCAGGAGTGGATCCATTTGGCACTGAGGTGGGACATGGATATGGATCCACTGTCACAGGTGTGGAGATGGAAAAGCATCCAACTGCCCTTAATCCATGAGCAAATCCATGTGTGGTGAGATTGGGATGGGTAAGTGGATATAAACCTGCTCCATCCCTGGATCTAATGGGAAATCCTCTTGAATTTATCACCAGCCCTGCAGCTGCAATTGGAATTTCATTTTTTTCTGGATGTTTATGGTCAGTTTGTCCTTTTTATTTGTCAAAATAAACACAGAGCACGTTGGTGTTATCGGGCTCTCCCTGAGCAAGGCCAGGAGATTGGGATGTGCCCTTTGGAATGTCACTCTTCCCTCTTATCTCCCAGATTTTGAGTTCTGCCTGAATGGTGGATGAGCAACCTGGGCTAGTGGAAAATGTCTCCATGGCAGGGAGTGGAACAGGATGAGCTTTTTGGTCCCTTCCAACCCAGACCATTCATGGATTCTGTGGGAATCTTCCACATTCCCAAGTTATCCAGGTGTTTCCACTCTGCCTTTCGGGGGAGAACTTACTGGCAAAGCAGCTCATGACAGCAGCTCGTTGGTTCTTGTCATTCCTTGTGGCCATTTCCTGGGAGTTTCAGTCAGGATTTGTTCAGGACATCGACAGAAGTCTGGAATTTCTCCCAGTTTCTCCACTGTGGTTTTTCTCACTTTGACCGTACTGCGAGTCAGTGCTCTGGATCTTTGGTTTAGATGGGATATTGGGAAGGAATTCCTGGCTGTGAGGGTGCTGAGACCCTGGCACAGGTTGCCCGGAGAAGCTGTGGCTGTCCCTGGATCCCTGGAAGTGTCCAAGGCCAGGTTGGATGGGGCT
Organism: Ptilonorhynchus violaceus; assembly: GCA_013397565.1. Lineage (NCBI taxonomy): Eukaryota > Metazoa > Chordata > Aves > Passeriformes > Ptilonorhynchidae > Ptilonorhynchus > Ptilonorhynchus violaceus. Next base: position 159,216 of record VZRJ01001580.1, on the reverse strand, counting down.
TGGAGCAACCTGGGATAATGGAAGGTGTCCCTGCCCATGGCAGGGGGTGGCAGTGGATGGGCTTTATGGTCCCTTTCCCCCCAAACCATCCTGGAATTCTGTGATCTTCCAACCCATCCACAGTTGATGCATGAGCATGATAAGAGAACTTCATTCCATACTGGAGCTGCTGGAGTGTTCCGAGTGTTCCCATGTTTCCAGCACCAATGAAGATTGACAGCCTTCCAGCAAGCTGAGTTTTAGATTTAACAATGCCCTCCTCCTCGAAGATTTTTGGCAATCCAAGGAATTCTCACTCCAGGGCTGTTGCTGGAACACCAGCCCTTTTCAAGGTTGGCATCCACATGTTGGTCTTCCAGTGTGGGAACAGCTGCCTCCCTTCCTGTTGTGTAATTCCTTAGGGATGTCCAGTGGTTTTTCTATAATCACCCAAAGGCTTTTTGTCCACATGGATTTTATGCTGTCCTGCTTTTTACCTCCAAAGGCAATCCTGGACTTCAGTGTCTCCGTATGGAAAGGGTGGACTGTGCTGCTCACATTCTTCCCAAGCATTGGCTTTTCCAAGAGTTCAGTTTGAATTTCGATTTAAAATGTTAAATTGTTTACACCCAGTCCAGCATCTGGAATCATGGGTTGTGACCTTGGCTTCTTGCTCCAGGTCATGGAGAGAGCCCCAAAATCCCAATCCTGTCCAATGGAATTCTTACCTGGAATTCTGCTCGGTGCATTAATTGGGATGGGCCTGTGGCAATAAACCTGCCCCAGTGCTTGGAATTTTTTTTGCCCCGCTCCTGGCTTCCTCTTGAACTTGGAATTTCATTTTTACATGGATATTTACGGTCACTTTGTCCTTTTTTATTTGTAAAATTAAATATGGAGCAAGTCGGGTATATTGGAACGATGTCGGCACTTCCATCACCAGGAGCATTCACATTTCAAAAAAAGGAGGAGAGAATTGTGCTTATTTCTGGAGCAGGAAAAAGAAGGATTTCAGCAGAGCTGCTCTTGGCCTGGGCAGTTTGTGTCCATGGAATGAGGCTGGGGAATGAGTCCTTGGAGAGCTGAAAGATGTGGGAACACCCTCGGAGTGCAGGAAAGGATGTTTCTGTTCTTCCCTGGGGAACAACTGTTTCATTTGGGAAACTTGAACCCGAGGACAACGTGAAGGAAGGGATTATTCCCAGTGTCTTCCCCATCCTCTCTATTCCTTATTCCACTGTTTGGTTTTCCCCCAAGGAGCAAGGCAGGATTTAGGATCGGGATCGCTGCTCGCCGCAGCTCCGGCAAAATGGATCCGTGACCTGATTTAAACTTGTGGGAGCTGCAGAACGTAAATATTTCATGGAACTACAGCTTCCCTTTTTAAATCTGCTTCAGTTTTTCCAGCTCAATCCTGCCAAGCTATTCCTGAAATTCACTTGTTAGCGTGGAGATGTCGATGGAGTTCTCCGTTCTCCTCTTGGAGATTGTTCTGGCTTCGGGCGTCGTCTCAGCCTCGTGGTGTATTTGTGCAAAATCCCACAGTCCGAATAAACATGGAATTCTATTTGTGCCATAATACACGGGAAGAAAGGGAGTTCAACCCATATGTTAGCTCTGATCCCAGGTGGGATCCATGCTGTCACTCAAAATGGGATTGCTCCATGTTTGGGCAGGGATGATGCTCCAGTGTCTCGCCTGGAGTGGCTGGATAAAGGTGGGGGAGGTTGGGAGCTTTTGAAATGGTAATTAGGGATTTTTTCCTGCTTTTTTGGGCTGCTCTGGAGAGAAAACTTTGTTGTGTTCTGAGTCCTGGAAGGAGCTTTTTAAATGGATTGAGTCAATATCCCAGACCTAAATTTCTTCCCTGTTTTTATCCTTGTCAGAAGCAATAGTTGCTGTTGGCTTGAATGGATTCCTGCTGAATGCAGGGAGATTCCCACGTGGGCCGTGTTTGTCGGGATTTTTGGGCTGCAGGATGGTGGCACAACAGGGAAAAGAAGCTTTTATTTTAAATTCTCAATAAAAAAAGCAACGCCAAGACTTGGAAACAGCTTCTCCTCCTGGTTGGAGCTGCCCCTCTGGGCAGAACCCAAATGATTTATCCAAGCCAGAAATGCAGGAATTCATTTCCATCCCTGTTCCAAGTTTGTTTTGTGCTGGGAATGTGTCCCACATCCAGATATTTGGGTTCCTCCTATTGAAGAGTTGGGATCGTGGATTCTGCATCCATCCCCAGCCTTCCTTGGAAACACTTTTTGGGCTGGATGTGCTTTGCTTCCACACAGGCTGAGGATGGTTCTAATTCCATTAATAACTTCATTTTGTCATTATTTGTGGAATAACAGGGGAGTGTTTTGAGCTTCCAGATATCTTGAACTTGAGGTTGAACTTGGCAGCTGGAAAACAAAATGTACCTTTTGATTCAAGTGTGGGGCACCTTCTGCTGGAATATTTTAAGTCTCGAAACCACAGGGGTTTATTGAAAAATTTAATTTGCAAGTCAGAACAGAGAAATCTGAAATGTGGACAAAGGCAAGTCGAGCTCTCTCCTTCTAAACCTCATCTGAGCTGTCTTCTAGAAAACCAGAGGCACCAAGAGAAGAATTAATTGCTGAATTAATGGAAAATTTGAATTATTACCTCCCTGGCTCACAAATGTAGATTAATATTGTGATATCAAACTCATAAAAAAATCCAATATCGAGCTTCAATTTGTGTTCAGTGTTTATTTAAAATTCTTGCAGCTCTTAAACCCACTTGATTAGATGTGGGAGCTCCATCGTGCTCATGGAAAGGAATTTTCAGGATCCAACAAAAGCTTTGTGGCTGCACTGCGGAGTATTCCTGAATTTCCCGAATCCAGGTTTTCCTGAATTTTGAGGGAATGGCTGAGGACCCCAGGGTGGGAATGGTGCCTGCCTATTTTAAAGGTTACACAGCTATTTATAGCTAAGGCTGGGATGGCTTTGAAAGCACTCAGATGAGTCCTTGTTCCTTAAATTCCAGATTTTTCTTGGGAAAAAAATACATTTCTTTGGGTGTTTTCTGCTAATTTACCTCTGTGTCTCCTTGCAGGATTCATGAATAAAATTTTCCATCCCAACATTGACGAAGCGTAAGTAAATCCCTTTTTCATGTTTCTAATGAATTCCCCAAAATTTCAGAGATTTTTCCCGTATTTTTTTGGTTATGTGGAGCTACCTGTGCTTCCATGGCAGTAAAATTCCAATTTATTTCCTCTTGGGCAGAGTGGGAAGGTTGAGGCAGTTAAAGGTTGTTGACCACAAATAGGAATAAATCAGGGTTTATCCCAAACCCTGGGGAATGGGTAGGGAGGGGATTATCTTCAATTCCCAGGGTGTTTTCCAGCGTTAATTCCATCTTTTCCATGTGTTCCAGGTCGGGAACTGTATGTCTAGATGTAATCAATCAAACTTGGACAGCTCTCTATGGTGAGTTGGGCATTTTCCTCTGTGCTGGGGTGTGGCTGGAGACAGATGATTTCAGGCCACTTTTGGGGGGATTTTTCGTGGATTTGGGGGTTTTTCCTGAAGTTTTAAATTCCTCACTGGGCCAAGATCGTGTGAAAAATAAGATTTTATTGCAGGTTAGGAAGTGGCAATGCCTTTAATGCTGCAGAGTGGTTCCCATGAGGTCATTTCTGGTTATAAATCTCCTTTTTGGAGAGAAAACAGATCAGCTGAAGCTCCTTTAAAATGGAATTTAGGGAAAACTGGAATTGTTAGAAGGAACACAGCTGAGTCTAATCCGGGCTGGCTGCATTTTAAAAATGGGAATTTCTTCAGATATTCCAGTTATGCTTTGTGGAAGAGATTCAGGGAAATGTGCACACCTAATCCCTCAGGTTCTTCCCTGGAAAACTAATTTTAACTCTTAACTCCTCATTGGAATGCCTGAATTCCTTGTGTAGTAAAGGGATGAGGATCACAACATGGATTTGTTGTGGGAGATCAGCTTTACCACTCTTCCACAAAAAGGACAAAAGGGAATAAATCCAGAGGTTTTGTACTCCAGCATTCTGAGTTCTGCCTTGGAACTGCAGGGAGACACTGGGATGGCCAAATTCCCTCTGCTTCTCCCTTCTGAAGTCACAATCCAAGATTCCTGCACCACCTCTTCACTTCCAGGGCTTTGCCTCCTTATGTGGAACAAGGAAATGAAAAAGGGGGAATAATATTCCTTTGCTCTTTGGAGCGTCGCTCCTTTAATCCAGAGCACTCCTGAGCTGGCAAAGGATCTGGGTCAGATAATTCCAGCAGCAACCAAGGTGGAAGAGACCCAGAATAGCCACCAATAAATTCCTGAGGACCTCATGGTTAAATTCCTGCTCCTTCCCTAAGGAAGCATCAGCTCCTCAGTGCTGTGGTTAAACTTCCTGCACGTGTTCCACTTGTTCTTGCTGAAGCCACGTTGCTTTGGGGGATTTGAGAGAAGGGGGGAATTAATGAGGTTCCTTAAGAAAAAAATGATTATCCTGTGTGTCCTGGAAGCCATTGGGGAATTCCAGGGCTCTCCTTCCTCATCCTCAGGATGCTTTAGTGGTCAGATGGCCACAAAGATCCAAGTGGAGAGACCTGTCCCAAAATTCAGCTTCTTGCTGCCAGTGCCCAAATCCAATCGTTGGGAATTCTGCCAAAGGAAAGCTACTGCCATGGCAGGGAGTACTCTTACAGAGCATTCTTGCTGTTTTCTGTGATCCCTGTTTTGGATTAAGATCCTTTTTCCAGTGGCTGTTGTGCTCCATCCTGGGAGCAGCCGGTGGCTCCGGGCTGCTCCGTGTGCCAGCCAGGGCAAACCTGGCCACCAAACCTAATGCTGGAGCTGGAGCCTGGTTTTCTGTGGCTGCATTCCAGAGCTGGAGCTGCTCTTTGCACAAGGAGATCTCCTTCTCCTTTTTTGGGGAATTTTTTAGGAAGTTGAGGGCTCTGGGATCGCTGCCCACTGGCAGATCTGGTTGAATTCAGCAGCTCGGTGGTGACTCAGGAATGGGATGCAGCCTTTTTCCAGGAAAAGATACAGGCTGAGGTGGCCAAACTGCTCAGGGGTGGGTCCTGGGCAGTGATGGGATTCCCTGGCAGCTCCAATCTGATCCATGCAGGTGGAGACTGGTGATGCTCATCCAGGATTTCTCTGCCACGAGGAAAGATAAAAGACTGATAAAAGACCTATGGAACATTCCCTAACAAAACCCATGGGAAACCCCCACACAACGAACATTCCCAAGGAGGAATGATGACACAGGGATCGTCCTGACCACCCCCACCACTGGAATGGGATGTTTGTCCTCTCAGGGATGTGGGAAGAGGGTTTTGTGTATCCCCAGTCACTCATCGGCACCAGGAGGAGGTTTCCTGTGGTGGATGATTTGGTGACAGATTCCAGCTGGCACCAAGGTGTTAATGGGAGCTCTGCACATTCCCTGAATTGTTTGGAGTTGGAGGAAGGACTCAGTGGTTTCTATTAACACCGTCATGAAAAGCTCTGGAAGACACTTTGTACTTTCCACGGAATCATGGAATGGTTTGGCTTGGAAGGACCTCAGAGATTGAGCTCCAACCCTGCTCCATGGGCAGGGAACCTTCCGTGGAGCATCAGACATTTGAATAGAAATTGGAAGAAGTAAAGAATTCAGGGAAGGGCAAAGCACAGCACTGTTTGTTTTGATTTTTTCCTATTTTTTTAAGCCAGGATTAAAAATCAGGACAACTGTGTTCATCCACTTCCTTGCTTCACCCATGGATATCTCCATTTATGTGTTGGGATGAGGAATTTGGGATTAGCTGAGGAGCTGCAGCAGCTCTTCCATCACCTTTATTTTTATTTGTGATTTTATTCCTTTTATTTTACCTCATTCCCAGATTTTCACTGCGTTTCCCCTTGGAGCTTCGTGCTGCTGTTTGGGTGTTGCAGGCTGGTTTTTTGGGATGGCTCTGGGAACATGGACACCAACTTTGTGTTTGCCTTGCAGATCTCACCAATATATTTGAGTCGTTCCTGCCCCAGCTGCTGGCTTATCCCAATCCTATAGATCCTCTAAATGGTGACGCTGCAGCCATGTACCTCCACCGACCAGAAGAGTACAAACAGAAAATTAAAGGTAAGACCCCAAAGAACAGAACTGTTGGGATTCCATCCTGAGGGAATAATGGCTCCTTGCTGCAAACCTGGGAGTCACTGCCTGGTTTTTTCCCATGAGAGGAGCCCCTTCCGCTTTCAAAGGGGATGATCTGAAGGAAGGAGGGATGAGGTGCTGCTGTTCGAAATCAGCAGCAGATCAATCATCATCCCTAAACAGGGAAAGCTGGAAGAAAACTGAGTTAGAATTTATGGGGTTTTGGGAGATGGGAGAAACAATTCAGAAGAAAAGGTGTGTGGACAAAGAAAAGGCAGGAAAATGCCAATCTCAAACAAGAGCATCCAGTGGCACAATTAATGGATAAAAAATGGTTTGTTGAAAGTTCTGAGAGCAGCAATTAAGGAATTGGTGGTGCTGTTGCAGGAGGTGGTTCTGTACTGTGCCAGAGCAGGAATTTTTGGAAAATGCCAAATAATCCTTTTTTGCTACTTCCTAGTCCTGCTAAGTCTTCCTAGATCCATACCTGGTTCAGGGAATGCCATTAGGAAACTGCAGAGCAATTAATAAAGACTGGCAAATGAGGGAAAGAATTGGAGGAGTTTAAACTAAAGGACCAAAGGGACTTATGAGCTTTGGCAGATCAAAAGGGCCTTCAAAAAGAAGGGAATGATTTTTCCTGGAAGCAGGATGTTGGTTTGTGACTCCACAGTGACTGGAGAGGGTGGGTGAGCACTGGCAGAGCCGGTGAAGCTGCTCCTGGAAGGGTTGGAAGGACAAAATGGAGTCAGAACCTCCTTGGGATCAGGGAAGTCTCCTGGTAAGGACTCCCAAAATACTTGGGATAAGCCTGGCAGTAGGAGGACTGTCCAAGCAAGCTGGTGAGTGAGACACAAACTGACTTAGACTTGCAAGCAGAAGAAATGAGATAAGAAATAGGAATTGTGCTTTAGATTTGCCTTCCCTAAAATCAGCAGGGTCCCTTTCCTGGTGTGCCAAGCCTATGGCAAAGCCATGGATTTTATTTCTCCACTGATCCAACGAACACAACCAACATTTCATCTCCTGGTGGGAAATTTCCAGCCTTTGGCCTGGATTTGAGCTGAGTTTTTAGGGACCTGAGTTTTGTTACTGAATAACCAGGAGCCTGTTTGTCCGAGGGAGCCCTGCCAGGAAAAAGCTCTGCGGGTCTGGAATGGGAGCCTCCATGAGCAGCAGGAATTGGGAATGCTCAGGTATCCCAGCAAAACGTGGGATCAGCTCTGCCACATCACCCTGGTGTGGTTAAACCTGGAGTCACTTTGGGTGGAGCTCAAATGAGGCCGAGCAAAGCTGTGATTTAAATTCTGAGTTATTCAGCCTCCCTTGGCTGATTCCTCTGACAGGATTGGAGGAACTTCCCTGCAGTTCTTCCCTGCTCAGTATCCTGGAGTCCATTCCCTGCTTTTTCGTGTGAAGGAGCTTCCAGGCAAAATGGTTTGTCAGATAAAATCTCCAGTGCCAGCGCTGGGAGTGCTCTGGGCTGTAATGAAAACAGCCTAAAAACCAGGAGACATCCTTGGAAAAAAGCCAGAAAAACTGATTTTAGCCAAAGGAAGATCTGAGGATATCTCTCAGGATAAAGGGATACTCTCCTCCTTCATTCCCACCTTTCCAGCCAGGTACAGATGATCTGGAAGGAGCTTTAAATGCTCACAACACATTCCATAAATCCCAGACTCATGCTCCGCCAGCTCTTCCCGGGATTGCGTGACAAGTATGGGATGGAGCTAAACTCTGTCATCCCTCATTTTAAAAATTACCCTTGGACATGTTAAAATTGCAGCAGAGGATCCTCACAGCTCCTGTGCTCTGGGAAACTCGGGAGTGCAAATCCATGATTTATTTATTGCTGCTGTTCCTGATGTTTTTGGAGCGCAGGGAATGTTTGTTGAAAGAGAAGGGCACAGACACGGCGATGGGGCCCAAAATTTATAATTCCTGTTCTGCTTTGCTTTTTAATTTGGGAGATTGAATATGGAATCTTCCTTTGGGAGGGTGGGAAGGTGAGGAACAGCTGAAGGATATCAAGAGCACAGGACATCTCTGGGAGCAGTTTTCCCACCCCATGTGTCTAAAGTTCCAGTGGAATCCCTTGGAACACCAGGATGGCTCATGGGATGTAACCACAGCTTGTTCCTGTTGCTCCAGGGGTTGTAAACAGATGAATCCAGTGGTGTTTTCCTGGCAGGAATTGGTCCATGAGGGTTTCCCTTCCTGAACACTTTTGTGTGGGAAGATGCTTTGTCAGTATTTAGATATTTTGGGGTTTTATTCCTTGGAAAATCCCAGTTCCCAGTTCAATACAACATTCAGCACAGAAACTCCCTGGAAATTTGACTTTTCCCTTCTGAAAAACCCAGTCCAGGAGCTTTCCTGGCTAAAAAGTGGCATTTTAAGCTTGAAGGGCTTTAAGTTTTAGCTTAGGCTCAAGGGGGCCTTTTCCAACAGCAGGAAACAGCAGCTTCCATGTGGGAATGTCCCCTGGAAGCAGCCAGTGAGGAAGTGCTGGTGGCCTCCTGTCCTGCCAGTCCCTGTCTGGTGGCTGCTGTGTCTGGAAGCTCCCAAGGCAGTGTTTAGGTGGACTTGGAATAATCCCAGAGGGAATGGATTTCTAAGGTTCCCTCTAAGGGTTTTGACATCCAAAGTCTTGCAGCAACAGCACTGGGGTTCCTTTTGCTGGAATGTGCAAGGAATAGTAAACAACTTCTCTGGGTAAACACCCCTTTTCCAGAGGGAGATTAATTCTTGGAAAGCTCTGGGAACGGAGTAGCCACCTCAAGGATGTGTCATAGGATCATGGAATGGTTTGGGTTGGAAGGGACCTTAAAGATCATCTCATTCCACCCCCTGCCATGGGCAGGGACACCTTCCACTATCCCAGGTTGTTCCAAGCCCTGTCCAGCCTGGCCTTGGACACTTTCAGGGATGGGGCAGCCACACTTTTGTGGACAATGGGATAATTTATAATTTATATATAATTTCTATATAATTTATATAATTTACCAAGGAGCTGTTACTCACAGCTTACTCCTCCTCCCACTGCTGAGTATCTGTTCCTAAATGTCCTTTTTTTCTCTCTCCCATCCAGAATACATCCAGAAATATGCAACAGAAGAAGCACTAAAAGAACAGGAAGAAGGCACCGGGGACAGCTCATCCGAGAGCTCCATGTCCGACTTCTCGGAAGATGAGGCTCAGGATATGGAATTGTAGTAGAGGAGGCCACCTGCTTTTCAGAGAGACTCTAATTTCCTAACCATGAGAAGCAGACTATAATATTCATATTTAAACAAAGCAATTTTTTTTATTACTAAACAAGGTTTTTATGAATTATCGCATTGATATATATATATATATATCACACCCTTTAGATCTTGATTTTCTTGGTCATTTCCCGATTTCCCGAGGTGCATAGCGTATTCCCAACATTCCATTTTGGTAGCAATATGCAGCCCGGATGCATGCGTTGAGATTCCATTTGGCCAAGTCCACTTTGGTGTGCTACCAAACAGCTGCCCTGGGAGGGAGGGAATTAGCAAATAAAGANTACACATTCCAGGTAGGAAATGCTTCCTGGAATACAAGAAGTATTTTAACAAAAAAAAAAAAAAAAAAAAAAAAAAAAAAAAAAAAGAGGGATTTGCTTTCGGATCGAGGTTTCCACCCGGGATGTTGCCATGGAACAGCGTTTCCTCCGAGTCTAAAATCTTGGGGATGGTAGAACTGTGTAGGGATGGAAGGTGCTCCTCCAGGTCGTGTTTTACGTGGAGTCACATTTAAAAAAAAAAAAAAAAAAAAGAAGAGGGATTTAACTAAAAAACAATCCAAAGGTTTGGAGCTCCTCGGAGCGTTGAAGCTGGAAAATGACTTGGATTTTCAGTCCGTTTTTTCTGTGGACTCCTCCCTGCCCTCCCGAACTGTAGGGACTGACAACCACTGGTCGATTCCCTCTGGGGACTTTGGAAAAGCTGGATGTTGTTCACTTGCTTGGTCTGGATTAGGAGCTGTTCCCTTGCTGGGAGGGAAGAAGCGCACGGAAGCCACCGATGATGAACAGTGCTTGGATTGACCTGGAGCACGTGGAAGTGAAACTCTTCCTTTGTCCTAGTTTGGAACCTGCTGCCCTTGAATGGCTTCAAGTTGGCTTTTTTTTTTTTTTCTTTCCCCCCTCTCTTTTGCTTGAAATCTGGTTCAAACACCTCACGAACGCCGTGTCCTGGGAGGCTCCTCTGACCAGATGGATTGGCCTTGCCGAGAGCTTCAGATCCACGGAATTGTCCCGTTGGCCGAAGTCCACGAATCCATCGGCACTGATTTGATTTTCCTTTTTTTTTTTTTATTTTTTTTTTTTTCCCTTTTCCTCCTTCCCCCCTTCTGCACCAGCTTGGTTCCCATCTGCTTGTGTGTGTACAACAGGATAAAAATTCCTTAAGAGTTAACAAAGAATACGATCTAGAAAAAAAAAAAAACAACAAAATTTGAGCTGAATAAAAAAAGCCTAAAAAGCACCAATTGAGGAAGCAAATGAATTCACTCTGGTTTTTTTTTTCTTGTTGGTTGGTTGGTTGGTTTTGGTTTTTTTTCCTTTTTTTTTCCAGGATGTTTGGGAATTGGAATGTTGGATTTCTCCTGGTGTCTTGCAGCAAGCTGAGATCTCTTTTTGTCTTTCCTAGAAATCTGATAGAGTAAATGTCTCCTTGAGATGCCGGGATACTTGAACTGGGATAATTGTGCGTTGGAGATTCACACTGAGATGGATTTTTAAAGCTGAATGTTACCTGCTGTTTTCTTTGGGGGATTTTTCAGAGGGGTTTGGACAAGGTCTTTGCATTTGTGGTGCGACCTGCAGGAAAAATCAACCCACCCTGAGCGACTCTGGAGCAGAGTTTTGAATGTCAGACTGGTACATTTGTCATTTTCCCAGAATTATTGGGCTTTATTTCCTTTCCTTTCCTTTCCAAGCGTCACCGAGTTGGGGTTGGGAGATTCCAACCCTTTTTTTTTCTAACTCACAAAGCACAATCAGTTTCTTTTCTTTCTGTTGGTTTGGGGGAGAAAACAAAACTCCATCAAGCCCCACTTGGCTTTGGCATGAATTCCCTTAATAAAAAACCTACCACGAATTTCCTTTCCGTTAATTCCAGGCACGAAGCAAAGGTTTTCCCTCCCCTTTTTTCCCAATTTTTTTTTCTTTTTTCCCCAGCAGTGATGTAGGGCTGTGGCTAGTACTGTGCTGAAGTTCTCTATCTAGCATTTGTGGCTTGTTGGAGGGTAATATTAATTATTTAACATGTAATGATGTAATTAACTCTTATCTAGCACGTTGTTTGCTCATTAATTTGGGGCGGGAGGGGCCACGTTGAACTCGCTTTCCTGCTGCCCTGGCAGTTTTGCTTGTGCTATAAACCTTTACTTGTAGGTGCTACTTAGGAGTAGAGTCAAGTGCTGGGTGGTGATTTCAGTTTAAAAGTTTCAAAACAAACAAACAAACAAACAAAAAAAGCAACCAAAAAAAAAAATCACAATAAAAATTTGTATTTTTTCAATATTGTATAAAAATAGTCTTCTAATTCCCTCGCTCCCTTCCCTTGCAGGGTTTGCTTCTCCATCGTTTCCCTCACGTGGATTTAGGGCATCCAACTGCTTGAGTGTCCTCCCTTGTTCCTTTTGGGAAGCGCTAAGCTGGGATTCCCCCAAAAAAATATTGGGAAAGCACAGCTGGCTGTGTGAGGACACAACGGGATTCATGGAGTTTGTCCGAGCTGCTGCCTGATGGCTCAGCGTGTCCAGAGCCACAAAAATGCACATTCCCAGCACTTCCTGACAAATTCCCAGGGTTTTCTGGGAGGAAAAACCAGCTGCCAAAATGCTGCTTGGAAAAGTGTCCTGGGTGAAGGTGCTTCAGGGGGTGAGGTGGGTTGGGGTCCGCTCCTGTCCCGCCCCCTCGGACCCCGCTGCTTCCCCTCCTGCATTTTCCACCTCTTTTTTTTTTTTTTTTTTCCCCAAATCTCCCTCTTTCTCCCAAAACAATCTTCCCCCACAAAAAGTTTTGTGTGTAAAACTTCACCAGCATAATCAGGATGAAAAGGTGGAGCTGTGTTGGAGCAAGAGAGCTTTTTTTGATCATCTTCAGGGTGTTTTTCTTCTCCTTCAGAAACAGTGGTGGTGTCGCCTTGGGAATTTCCCAGCCTGGACCCCGGGATGAGCTCCCCACTGCCAAACTTTGCCACAGCCCTTGGAGCTGCTTTGGGAACAACCTTTGCCTTCTACCCCCGTCATTTCTCCTTTTTCCATCGAGGGTTTTCCATGGGAGGAGAAGCTGAGTTGAGGTGTCCCCCCCGTGGTGCCACCTGGGCTGGGTGTGATCCCCCTGCCCCGAGTTTTCCCGACCCAGGGATCGTTTTGGCAGATGCCAAAGGATGCTGGCACGGGGAGAGGAACTTTGCCACCGGCCTGGCCGCTCCCCCATGGCTGAACCCCACCCCATCCCCTCAACGTGCCACAGGGACGGGGCTCCCCTTCCCTCCACCCTCCATCGGGAAGGCTGGGAATTGTTTGACAATTTTTATTTTTTATTTGCTTTTTTTCTGTTTTTTTTTCCCTCCTCCACGTCCTGCTGCCACTTTGCAACGGCCACGATTCTCCCACCTGTGCTGGGTCCCTGTCCTGTGAGGCTTGAGGAGATCTCGGGGTAGTTTTGCCCTTTGGTTGAGTCGGCTCTTTGTTATTTTTCCCCTTTTCCCCTCTTTTTTTCCTTGCGTTGTCGGTAGAGTGGCACAGCTGCCTCTCCTCTGGGTATAACCTCTCCAATAGTTGTGTATAATTCAAGAACTGTAAACTTTTTTTTTTTTTTAAATAAAATCTGTATATACCTTGAAATTTGGCTGGTGTTTGGTCTTGCAGGGAGGACCCTGGACCGTGCGGCGTCGGCTCTGCATCCCACCAGGACCACCTCTGGTCCGTATGGATCATCTCCCAAAGCCACCACGGGGCATTTTTCCACCTGGGAATGACCTGCTGGAGGTAGTTGTGCACCCACTGCCCTCACTTGATCATCTTGGAAGTCTTTTCCAACCTTAATTCCTTCTCCAGCTCTTTGCCAGCGGCTGGGTGATGTCCTTCCATGCCCACAGCCACGGCACCAAAGCTCATTTTTAGGATTTTGGGGCTGGAAATGAGGGATCACAGGGCATCCATCCCTCCACCTGTGGATCCCAGTCAAGGTCTCCTTCCAGCAGGAAAAATTTTCCCAGGTGAGGCTGCCCGGGATTCCGCAGCCGTCGTGAGAGCCGTGTAATGAATGGCTGGTAATTATGGCAGAGGTGGCTGTTTTCTGGATAATCACCATCATTTTGGCTCGGTGTTGGATAAGGATCGGGATAACATGTGCAGGGAACATGAGCAGGAGTGGGAGCAGTTCTGGGACCCCCGAGGGGGTGTTTTGGGGCTGTGGATGGGACAAGGGAGGTGACAGCGGCTGGCACGTGGCTTGTCCTCCTCCCGTCCTGGTTTAACCCTCTGCAGCTGCCGCCCCAAATTTGCTGGAGCTGAGCGAGACCTCCCTCTCCATCCTCCTCCTCCCAGACTCTTCCTTTGCTCCCGCTCGGGGCCGTTTGTCACCAGCCTGGGGACACGGTGGCGGGTCCGTGTCATGCCAGTGCCACCTGCTGCCAGCGCCCGGCCCCGCAGCCCTGAGCACCCTCGGGTGCCGCTGGGTGCAGGGGGTGGGACACTGTCCCCAGGGCCACCTCCTGGGGCCACCAGCGCTCCGGGCTGTGCCCCTTTCCCTAAGGGGTGAGCCGAGAAGGGGGGGACAGTCCTACACCCCCCTCGCTGTGTCCCCCCCTTTCAGGGGGGCTCTTGGGGCCAGCCGGGGGTGGCACTGTCCCCTCTGCCCAGCAGGTGGCCCCCGTGCCACACCAGTGGCCTCCCAGTCTGCCCTGTGCGGGGCAGAGCTGGGCCCGGGGCTGGGCGCCCTCCCTGTCCCCCGGCAGTGCCCCCACCGCTGCTCTGTCCCCACTGTCCCCAGGTGCCACCCGCTGTCCAACCGTCCTCCCACGGGGTCCCGAGTGGTGGCTCTTGTTTGCGGGGTCATTGCTGGGGGGACCCGGGGGACAGGGACCCAGAGCTGGCAGCGGGTGCTGCTCCTGCTCCCGGGAGCACCCAGAGGTGTCACCCTGCCCTGGGGGCACCCAGAGGTGTCACCCTGCCCGGTCTGTGCGATGGCATCAAAGGGCAAAGCCCTGAGCCTTGGGCTTCCCGGGATGTGGGTGACATCTCACAGGGCCCTGGGAGCCATCACTGCAGGGCTTTGGGTGACATTCCCATGGGACTCTGGCTTTTACCTCCGTAGGGCTTTGGGTGCTGTCCCAAAGCGACTTTGGGTGCTATTCCCACAGGACTTTGGGTGCCATTCCCATTGGGCTCTGGGTGCCCTTCCCGTGGTGCTTTGGAAGCCATTCCCAAAAGGTTTTGGATGCCATTCCCACAGGGACTTTGGTGTCATTCCCATTGGGCTCTGGGTGCCCTTCCCGTGGTGCTTTGGAAGCCATTCCCAAAAGGTTTTGGATGCCATTCCCACAGGGACTTTGGTGTCATTCCCATTGGGCTCTGGGTGCCCTTCCCGTGGTGCTTTGGAAGCCATTCCCAAAAGGTTTTGGATGCCATTCCCACAGGGACTTTGGTGTCATTCCCATTGGGCTCTGGGTGCCCTTCCCGTGGTGCTTTGGAAGCCATTCCCAAAAGGTTTTGGATGCCATTCCCACAGGGACTTTGGTGTCATTTCCATTGGGCTCTGGGTGCCATTCCTAAGGGATTTTAGGTGTCACCCCCATGGGGTTCTGGGTGCCAGCCCATGGTGTTTTGGGTGCCATCCCCATGGAACTCTGGGTGCCATTTCCACAGGGCTTTGGGTGACATCCCCATGGAGTTCTGAGTACCTTCCCTCTGGAGATCTGGGTGCCCTCCCCAAGGGGTTTTGGGTAACATCCCTAAGGGGTCTGGGTGCCATCCCCACTGGACTCTGGGTGTTATCCCTCTGGTGTTTTGGATGCCATCCCCAAGGGGTTTTGGGTGACATCCCTATGGGGTCTGGGTGCCATTCCCACTGGGCTGTGGATGTTATCCCTGTGGTGTTTTGGATGCTATCCCTAAGGGCTTTTGGGTGCCATTTCCAATGGGCTCTGGCTGCTCTTCCCATCAGGCTCTGTTTGATGCCATCCCTGTGGGGATCTGGGTGCCATCCCCAAGGGTCTCTGGGTGCCACCCCCATGAAGATCTGGGTGCCATCACCATGAGGCTTTGGCTGGTGCCACCCTGGAGGGTCTCTGGGTGCCACCCCTGTCGGTCTCTTGTTGGAGCCATCCCCACGGCCCCACAGCCCCTGAGACAGAGGGGGACAACCCAGCCCTGGCAGGTGCTCAGGGTTCTGCTCCTGGGGCTGCTCCTGGTGGGAGCAGGGCATTCCCACCCCTCCTGGCTTTGTCCCTGTGCCAGGAGCCAGGACCTTCCACCTTGGGAACCACTGCCCATCCTCCACGGAGATCCAGAGGATCTGGCTGGCGGGTGCTGCGCATCCATCCAGCTGCACCCCGAACCCCAAGTGGGCACCGAGACGAGACGGGCGACTCGTGGTGACCCCGAGGTCCCTGGGGGACACCTGAGCCTCTCCGCCTGCCCCGTGCCAGCTCCAGTTACAGCCCAAATTGTTCCTCCCGGCTGGAAGAAATGCCGTCAGCGCCGGCGGATCGGTGGCCATTACTAATGCATGACATTCCCGAGGGACACGGCTGTGTCCGACCCCCCGCAGCGGGACCGGGACCCCACCGAACTGTCTGTGCCCCTTGGGAAGGGCAGGAGGGGCAGAGATGGGTTTGGGGAAGGGTCTGACTCTCTCTTCCTTCATCCAGACCCCAAATGGCGGCTCAGGATGGCGCTGGATGTGTCCAACGGAGCAAGCCAAGGCGTGGGGAACACGTGCGTTCCTGGCTGGAGCGTGAGCATGATGGGGCTGGAGCCAAAATGGACATTCCCAGATGGAACCCAGCGCCCCTGTCACATCCCAGGAGACCAGGAGTGGTCCTGCAGAGAGCCCTCCCAGCTCAGGGCATGTTTGGTGACAAATATCTCTGGTTCCCCCATAACCGGTGACTGAGCATTTGCAGCCAGGGGTTCTTCCTCCCTGCTTTGCTCTTTCCCAGTTTTTAGCTCTTTTTCCCAAACTCCTCTCCTCACCCCCAACTTTCCTCTCCCCACCTGAGCGTGGTGGTGCCAAATCCAACAGCTTCACCCTGCACCCACCCCAGAACAAACCCCCCCAAAGCCAAGTCCATCCCACCGGGATGGGACACTCATCCCTGCATGAACTCCAGTTTTTTAGCCAGGATCTCCTGGAGGGGGAAGGATTTTGCCACCAGTGCCATCAAACATGCTGGGGAGGGTTCCCTGGCTAATGCACCTCGGCTGCGCTCCTTCATCCCTCCGCATCAATATTCCATTATCCTTCCATCCCCATCTGAGCCCGGCCAGGAGCCGCGGAGAGAAACCCGGCCCCGGCAGAGCCCCCACCCCGAGCGCCGCCGGGGCGGCTCTGCCCGACCCCCTCCACCTTTCCAGAGGCTCTTCCAGGTCCATCCGCATCGAATATTCGGCAGAGGAACAAAAGAAGACGGTGTAAATTTTTAAACAAGGCCATTTGCTCCGCTCGGTTTACGCGGGATGAGGCCCCCGCGGAATTTTGGCCGCACCTTCGCGGAGCCGAAATATCGATGGTGCCGGAGAGAGGGATGAGCCTGGGACCCCATTCCATGCTTGGGTTGGCACCCTACAGGCCATCCAGGTGCCTCCCAGCTTTGGGATCATCCCTTGGCGTGGGCACCGCCCCAGGTGCCTGCTTGCTTGGGGACCATCCCAAGGTTTTGGGGACCATCCCAAGGTTTTGGGTTCCATCCAAGGTACCTCCCTGCTTGGGGCCTTCCTGGGGTGTCAGGGACCATCTCAGGCTCTTAGGGATGATTCCAGGCTCCTTTTTGCTTGGAGACCGTTGAAGGACCTTGGGGAGGGATCATCCTGGCTTCTGGGGACTACCTGGGGTGCTTCTCTTCTTGGGGACTACCTTGGAGCCTCAGGACCATCCCAGGCCTCTTGGGGACCATCCTTGCACCTGGGGACCATCCAAGGTGCCTCACTGCTTGGGAACAATCCTGGAGTCTGAGGAATCATCCCTGGGCACAGGAACCATCCAAGATTCCCCCCTGCTTTGGTACCAGTTCAGGATCTCAGGGATTGTCTCTGGGAATATGGACCATCCAAGGTGCCTCCCCATTTAGGGACTATCCCAGAATCTCAGGAACCATCCTGGGCTCTTAGGGACAATCCTTGCACCTGGGGGAACATCCAAAGTGTCTCTCTCTTTTTGAGGACCCTCCCTAAATCCCAGGACCATCCCAAGGCTCTTGGGAACCATCTGGGCTGCCTCCATGCTTGGGAACCATCCCAGGGTCTCAGCGACCATCCCAGGATTTTGGGGACCACCTCAGGACATATGGACCATCCTGGGCTATGGGGACCATCCAAGGTGCCTCCCTACTTGAGGACCATCCTGGCACGCTGGGAAGAATCCGACTGGACACAGGGACCATCCCAGGTGCTTCCCTGCTTGGCAACCATCCTGGGGGCTTGGGGACCACCCGTGGCTCTTGGGGACCATCCCGGGTCTCGGGGACCATCGGAGGTGCCTCCATGCTTGGGATCACCCTGTGGCTCCCTGGGCTTGGGAACCATCCCGGTGGGACCACCCAAGACCCTCCTCTTTCCAGCACCACCCTGGGGTACCACAGAGCAGCATCCCAAGCGCATCCCAATCCCAATGATCCATCACCCTCACCCCCCCCCCACTCCCTCCTCCCTCCCTCCGTCTCTCCTGGGGGGCTCCTCCCCCCGATCACCCCCCTGTATTCCATGACCCAGGAGGTTTAACCCCCACCCCAAAAGAAAATCCGGGAAGCCCCGACCGGCTTCTCCCACCCTGGATCCCGGCGGCCTGCGGCAACCCGATCCCGGTCCCAGCGGGCAGCCTGGCCCCAAACTGGTCGGGCTGGTTTGCGGCGCTGGAGCCCAGCACTGCACACGCACTTTCGAGGCGGGGGGGCTGCAGTGACCACCCCCATATATATTTTATATACATTTATATTTTATATATATTTCTATTTTA
>VZRJ01001580.1:48083-131755 GCA_013397565.1 Ptilonorhynchus violaceus | reverse complement strand
TGTTTTTTTTTTTTTTTTGTCCTTTTGTGGTTTGTTTTGGTTTTTTTTTTTTTTTTTTTTTATTTCCGGGGTGGGTTTTTGAGTATAAAAGTCCGTATTAAAATCTTCCATACTTAATTTGCGGAAGNAAACGGGGCCAGAAAGGGTTGCTTTATTTTTTATTTTCTTCCCAACCTCCTCGGAATCAAAGTCCCGTCACAATTTGGCTTCTCACTCCTCCGAGAGCAGAGCGGCGCTAGAAAAATGCACTTTTTACACACATCCTCTGCCAGGATCATGTTTTTTGTTTGGTTGGTTTTTTTTTCAATTTTTTTTTTTTTTTCCTTTTAAAAAAAAAAAAAAAAAAAAAAGGTCAACAAAAAACCTTTTTTGTTTTCCAAAGCCGGGGAGACTCAATGCCACCTGATTGCATCTCTGGAGAGGGCGTTCAAAAAAAAAAACCCAACGAAGTCGCGTTCGAGAGACGAGGAGGATCGCCACGATCCCGCCGCTCCGGGCGCCGTCACTGATCCAGGGTCACCACCTCCACCGCCTGCCCGTCCATGGTGACGGCCGTGTCCGCTATCCTCGTGGTCACCGGCGCCATCGCCACCTGCACGGGGCCGTTGCCTTGGGCCAGGCTGGTCACCACGGTCTGGTACATGCTCACCGGGATCTGCACGAGCCCTGCGGAGACACAAACCAACAGCAGTGGGATCGGGAACGGCCTGAGGGGTGAGGGGGACGTGGTCGTGGGGTGCCCGAGGGGTTGGGGGCTGCGTTTGTGCTGCTGCGGTGAGGATTTTTGGGATGGTTGGAGAGCTCCCACCTGGAGGAGGGTCCTCAACGCTATAAAGGTGTGGAGCTGCTGGAGCAAATCCAGAGGAGGCCACGGAGATGCTCCAAGGGCTGGAGCCCCTCTGGAGCCAGGCTGGGAGAGCTGGGGGTGTGCACCTGGAGAAGGCTCCAGAGAGAGCTCAGAGCTCCTTCCAGGGCTTAAAGGGGCTCCAGGAGAGCTGGAGAGGGACTTGGGACAAGGCATGGAGGGACAGGACACAGGGAATGGTTCCCCACTGCCAGAGGGCAGGGTTAGATGGGATCTTGGGAAGGAAGGGCTGGGAGGGTGGGCTGGAATTCCCAGGGAAGCTGTGGCTGTCCCTGGATCCCTTGAAGTGTTCAAGGCCGGGTTGGACCGGGCTTGGAGTAACCTGGGCTAGTGGAAGGTGTCCCTGCCCATGGCAAGGAGTGGGACTAGATGGGCTTTAAGGTCCCTTCCAACCTAAGCCATTCTATGATTCTATCCATGGAAAGCCAGGAATCAGGGAAGACTTCAGCCCCCCACCCTCCTGTGTCTATGCTGGGCTCATGATTTGTGGCTTGGTGGCCTCTCTGTGCTGGATTTGCCCTCCATGAAGCCAAGGATGGGAGCAGGGATGGGATGGGGCAGGAATGGGTGGCAGCACCTCGGGGTCCCCACCCGGGGCTGTCTGGCTGCAGGGAAAGAACAAGGATGAGGAGGAAAGAAATAAGATTATTTTTGGAGGAAAAACCCAAACCAGACACGTTTTGGGATGGTACAGCAGGGACCTGCTCAGCCAACTCCATCAGGCCAAGTTTCCCTGGAGGCAGGGATTGCTCCCACCCCACAGCCCAGCAGTGATCACCCACAGACAAGGAACACACTTCCAAAACGCGTTTTTCCACTTGATATGCCCAGAATTGGGAACAGTGGGGCTGAGGAAGGGATAAATTTGGCTTCTCCCATCCCCTGTAACTCCACAGGTCGCTCCAACACTTCCCCAGCGGTGGCACACGGAAGGATCCCATCGCTGTGCATCCATGAGCTCTGGTACAACCACTCTCCAACACAATTCCCTTCCTCCAGCTCCCTCTCCATCCCAGCTGGGCCCTTCTCCCCCTCACATGGAGACAGGGAAAGGGCAATGTGGGACCAACAAACTCCGGCCAAGCCAAACTTGCTCCTGGCACTGGCTCCAGGCTCTCCTATAATAGAGAGAAAGGAAAGCAAACTCCCCTTTCTCAGCCCTTCCCCAATCCTGGATGGGTCCAGCAAAGTAGGAACACCTTTTCCCAAGGGTGGCTCAGCTGCAGGAAGGGATCAGACGCCTCCAGGCTGAGGCTGGAGCTGGCAAAGCTTCAGGATGTGGAGGGAAACGCCGCAGTGCCGAAATTCCCGGCGAGCCGGGAAACACCAACCAAGGTGAGAGCAAAACAACGAGGCCCCTGAGGGTTATTGTGATGTGAACGGTGAAAAGAGGTGGAATAAATAGCAAGGAGCACTCCACAGAGCCAGGCAGGGAAGGGGAATGGCAAATCCTGCAGGCTGGGAAGAAAAGATTCATCCTTCAGTATTATCCCTGTACCCACCTCCACCTTCGGCTTGGCCAGGTGGGATTTGGACAAGCGAGATAATTTAGATATTTCTGAAATTGCCCACACTTCTGCTGGGGGAAAAACAAGCTTTTTGAGGTCTAAGGCAGCAGCACAGGATGGATGGCCAGCCCCTGCCGAGGCACCGGGTTCCCAAGTGAGGCTTTCCCGAAGAAGCAGCGCAATCCCACTGGGCTGAGGTGCCTGTGCCGGGAGCAGAGCCCTGCCCCGCCAAGGGCACTCGTTCAAGAACACGAGGCGGCTCCGTGTCCTCGGATAACTCCGTGTGCAGACAGGAAAGCTTAGGAGTTAATCGTGCTGACCAGGTGGGTGACCCCGGCACAGCCCAACATCCCTCCCCTCGGGGTCCCCAGGCGCTCCACGGGTTGGGAATTTTCCCAATTTCCCAGCCAAAGGGGTTACAGCCATATTTGCCAAGCCCAACCAAGGAATTGCTTTCCTGGTTGGTTGCTCAACACTGGAGTCAGGAGGTTGCCAGCTCCCAGGGCGCTCTCTGGTCAGTGGGAATTTCAGGCCACGAAACACTGAAACGAGAGCTCAGGCTCAGCCCCCCCGAAGCAAATCTCCGACCAGACCCCTCGGGGGAACACGGCACATCCCAGTTTAAGCAGGACCCGGAGATCCGGCCTGGGATGCACCTCAAATCCCCGCTCCAGACCAACAAGCCAACTAAGCCCTTTGGGCTACTCGGGCTGTTAACCCCAAGGACCAGAGTCCCCACCGCCCCCGCGGACCACGCGACGCTCAAGCCACGACCCCTCCACGCCGCCCAACCCGGGGGACGGCGAGCCCTGGAGAGCCAGCTGGGAGCATTTGGGAAGGATGCACGGATTCAGACGAGGCTCGGCCAAGCCCGGGAGCGCGGGGCAGAGCGGGGAAGCGTCCGTGAGAGCCGGCGCCGCGCAGATCCCTTTCGGCGCGGGATTAACGCAAATCGCCTCAGCGGATGACGTGGCGGCCCTTCCTGCCAGGGGTGGAAGCGCACCGAAGGAGGAGAGGGCTGGAGAGTCTGCTGTGCATTAGAGCAGAGCCCATCGCCCTTGGGAGGGAGACGATTAAACCACTGAGATGCTGTAATCAGGTCTGGGATTGGCCCCGCGCTGCATCTGCTCAGACCCGCGCCCTGATTAGCCCTAATCTAGCTGGCATATGTTAATCTAAAGCATGGATTTCAGACCCTTTCAATTGTATTAAAAACAGGAAATCCATTAGACCAAAAAAAAAAAAAAGACCAAACCAACTTCTTGAGTCTTTGAAAAATGCATTTCTGCAAAGAAGGTGGAGCTGTGTTGGGAGCATGGCGAGGAACGGGGCAGGCAGGGAACAGGGATCCCACTGGATCCCGTGTGCTGCTCAGACTGGGTCCCATCTGGGAGGGACAACAGCAGAGGTGATGGATCACACATGGAGCAGCACAAACCGTGGCCACGGGCTCCTGGGAAGACACAGCCGGGCTGTGCCTTTGCTTCCTCTCCGTGAAGCCACCCAAAAAGCCCCTCTGCCAACACCTCCCGTCCTCAGGAGGGATGAGGAGCCGGCTCCAGGCAGCCAGGCACAGGGACAACACCCAGAGAGGGAGCTGGGGCAGCACCAGCACCGAGGTCCTGCCTCTCACCTGCCACATCCCAGAGAAGGACTTTTTTTCTGGAGGATCAGCTGGCTTTGAGAGGAAGGAGGGTCTGGCATGGCCAGTGAGGGGTTGGGTAGGACACGAGGGTGGCCAAGGCAGGAGAAGAACCAGGGAAGGCCTCAGGGGATGAGATGGCCACCATGAATCAAAGGATCAGAGCCGATGACTCCGAGGCGGCTCCGGTCGGACTCTAATGCCGGGTGGGACTGGGGGACTGTGATGGGCTGTAGGAGATAACGAAACTCCTGCTGCTTCAGCAGAGCTGAGGTTCCAGCTTATGGAAGAACAAGGATAAAAGTCAGGAGCTGTTGATGCCCAGCTCATTCAGAGGACTTTGTTTCCATCTTCTCAGCCTGCACCGAGGGGAAACCAGAACCAACTGTGCTGAGCACCATCCTGCCGAAGCTTTTTGCAGCAGATGCTCCTGAAACTTCTCCTTCCCCTCCTCCAGAGGCATGGGGCTGAGGAATCCAGTAGAAATTCCTGTGCTCAGGAATGCACTACAGGGCCCTAGCACACAGGTCAGCAGATACCATCTCATCACTACGTTCCTCTCAGAGCCAAGGGCGACTTGGAAGAATTCTCGTTGATGGTTCAAAACAGGCAATTTTAATTCACAAAAATCAAGCAGGGAAATGGAAAAAAAAAAAAAAATCAAGCTAGAGGACCTCCAAAAAATGAAATGTTTGTCCTCGGTGGGCAGCACAACACAAGGGCACTGGGCAAGCTTTGATCTGCACTCCTAGGTGTAAACACACCAAGACTGAGGCAGGTGAATAGGGAATAATTGCCTTTTCTGATTGTCTTTTCCCCAGTGGGACACAGTAAGATATGAGTTTGAAGTGCAGCATGGAAACCTGCACTTAGGAGGTGGGAAAAATCCCAGACAACAGCTGAACACAAGGTTGGTGAAGCTCTGGAGCGAAGTCTCCATCACTGGAGGTGTTTTAGAGGCAGGTAAGAGCGAGGCTGGCTCGGGAGAGGGGCTGGTGTAACTCAGCCGTGTCCTACAGAATCCCGGAGCAAAGACCATCCCTGTCCTCACCAACTGCAATTTTGGAGGCCACCTGGAGTGTCACTGATAACACAGCTCAGCATGCACAGTAAAATGTCACACAGTAAATTTTTATTAGGTTTTCCCTTTGCCTGGGAACCTGGTTGGCCAGGATTTCCAGAAATTATCCTCTTGACCACCTCCCTTCTGGGGGGACTGACTCGAGAGGCCTTCAAGAGGTGGAGGTGGGGGACAGGCAGTGGGCAGGAGGATGTATTTTCAGAAAGATAAACCAGCTCTCTAAGGAGTTCCCACCACAGCAGCTAAAACGAGAGCTCTCACAGTGCCGTGTTATCCCAACAAATCCTAAACTGCCGAACCAAACGTGTCCCTTAGGACACGAGGTGTTGACGTGACACCGTGGATGGGATTTCACCCAAAGCCAGCCTCAGAAACGAAGCATTTCAGGAATCCCTCCACACTCGACAGTGACAGAGGAGCAGAAGACACCTCTCAACACAGAGGGTTTAAGATAAGATGAGCTGCAAGCTCAGCCCCCTATCTCTCACCCTCTCAACTGCAAGAGCATCAATGATTAACTCAAATTAGTCTCTTAGGCTGATCATTGGAAGGATTTTTCCCATCAGAAATGGCTTAGTGCCCCATCCCTGGAAGTGTCCAAGGCCAGGCTGGAGCAGCCTGGTCCAGTGGAAGGTGTCCCTGCCCATGGCAGGGGCTGGAAATGGGATGAGCTGTGGTCCTTTCCAACCCAAGCCAGTCTGGATTCTGTAATACTGACAAATCACAAAACCCCCATGCAGTGATTTAAGCTCTGAGAACTTTCCAGGCTCTCAACAGTCACAGCCTTTCCCTATAGATCCTCAGCTCCAAACACAAAGGTTTTTCCACCAAATATAACTTGCATAAAGCTGCAGTCCTCATTCAAGGTCCTCCATCCCCTGTCTTTTCAAGAGCTACTCTGGCCAAAACCACAATAAAAAGAAATTTATTATGAGGCACCTGAAGCTTTGACAGCAAAGTTGAGTCAATTAAAGTTACATCACAGCCTTGCCTTTTCCTAAGAAAGGAAGGTAAATGCAGGAGACAAAACGAGATGCAACATTCCCACCAACACCTGCTGGGATGCAGCCCTGGAGTCACTGCTTCCTTCCCTGCACCCACCACATCTCCATGGTCACATCTCAGCCTCTCAGACTGTCCCTGGGCGTCACCCACCTGCTTGATATTGTCAGTGACTTGTTCTTTCCTGAGCTTTTCAAGGAATTCCTGGAGGTGGCACTCAGAGCTCTGGGCTGGGTGACAAGGCGGGGATCAGGCACGGCTTGGACTCCACGGTCCTGGAGGGCTTTTCCAACCTAATGGATTCAGCCTGTGATTCTTTGGCTCCTCTGGATCTGTTGCAATGAGTTTCCTTCTCTGCTCCTTCAGGGCAACGGGAGCTGCTGTCTCAGTGACCCATGGAGCCCCTGGAATCTCCTGCCCAACACCACTGGAATGGGACTGGCCAGGATGCAACCCCACATTCACATGGCTCCTTCTTCCTCCCACTCATTCAGCTTCAGCAAGGACTGCCAGATGTTGGTATTTGGCATCAAGCTGTTGTTTTAAACCCCAGGTTTGAGTGTTTGGATTTTATTTATCTCCAGATCTTGGCTGGATTCCTTCCTTCCCTAGCTGGGAGCACCAGCATCTTTGGTGCATTCCTATTTTCTTCCTCCCTTTGAGGAGGGAAGGGCTATGGCTTAGCCAAGATCTGAAACATCTTTGGCTTAATCTCCCTTATTTCCTACAGATCTTTTGGGGTATTTGAGTTTTTGGGGTTTGTTTAGGGATTTTTTGGAGTTCTTTTTAAGTTGCCATACTTCGAGACAAAAACCACAGGGCCAGGATTCCTGATTGACAGGAATGATCTCCTCTGGAACCTCAGGATTTCCATGGAAAGAAGAAGATCCCAGTGAGCCAACCTGATGCCCAGGCTCTTCCCTGGCAGAGCAAAGGCTCACAGTCTCCAAGCAGTGGTGACAAGCATGTCCTTCACAGGTGACACCACTGCCATGGGCCTCTTGGCTTTGCAGCCCCTTCCTGACACACCAGAACTCTTCCACCTGCAGCAAGGACAGTCCCATAGGGAAAAAAAAAACCTTGCAGTAATTTTTAACATCAGAAACAATTAATCTGAAATCCCAGGTTTTCCATTTCATCCTCTTTTTGATGTTAAAAAACTCCCAAGAAAAGGGGTGCTTGGGAAAGGAGCAGAGCAGCAGTTTGGTCTCCTGGGGGTGGATTAGCTCCACACCTTCCACCTTGTCTTACCTCAGGTGACCTGTCCCTCCCTCTCCCCTTCATGGGGTGATTTTAGAGCTTGATAGGAGGCCCTGGCCATCATCTGAGGCAGAATTAAGCTCTGCCTGCTCAAGCTCTGACCTCCCCACCAGAGCTGGGTCTCCAGGGCGTGGCACCCTAAACCGGAGCTGCAGGAGAGGTGACAAACACAGGGAATGTGTCTACCTGTGGAAAGGAAGTTTTTTACTGGACCCCAAGGCTGGAAGCTTAGTGAACAACCTGTCTAAGCCTCTGTGATGAGCTGGCTTTGGCATGGACACACCGGAGAAGATTACAAGTCTATCGTGGCCAATCATCCCCACACGAAACACAGATAAAAATAGAGAAGGTCCAGCAACCCCTAAGGCTGGGCTTCACTTTTCCTACAATCTCCTGTGTGTTTATACAAAACGTGGGGCAGGCAGACAGGGGTCATCCGTGCCAAGCTCCTCAGAAAGGAGGGACAGGGAACACCTGAGGATAAATCAGTCTGCTCCTCTTCTCAGAAATCAGGTATTGAACCCATGATCAGGACCCTGAACAATCACCCAATAGGGATCCCTGTTATATTTTGCCATAAATACTTTGCTGACTTCCCTGTTATGCTTTTAACATCCCCAGAGGAAGAATTGAGACTGATCCTTATCCCACTTTTTTAAACAGCTTTTAGTGCCCTGTATTTTCTATGGGGTTTTGTTACAGGCTACGGGGCAAAGCAAGGCAGGGCACCACCTAGAATTGCTAAAATTCTCTAGTACCTGCATGATAAAAGTCCATGTTAAATTAAAATCATTTTAATTGAATTATTAAGGTTTTCAAGCACTGAAATATTGCATATTCTAATGAAGCAGGTAAATATTTGGCAGAGTTTCTGCAGGAACACCACTTTGTGCAACCCTGCCAATCACAAGTCGTGTGGAAAGGGAAGACAGATGGATGTCTGTGGTCCAAAAGCTGGTGGACTCCAGCTGGCAGAAGGATCAGAGAACCACAGACACTTGGATCTACCTACCCTCCTGTGCTGTGACCCTCACAGGACATCCTACTTCTTCCATTAGGTTTCTGCTCCAACACCTATAACTCCTTAGGGCTGCCAGCTGCTCCAAGTGTATTTCTGGGGTTCTCTCTTCTCTGATTTCCTGCTTTAACTCTGCAACATGTCCGTGACCTTAAAAAAGCCAGACTGTACAAATCCAAAAGTCACAGCATCCCCACAACCCCCTCCATCACCACAGGATTGCTGCTGAGGGTTATGAAAATCCAAGCTCTGAGCCCACCTCTGTCCTCACTGATTCTTTACTTAAGTCATGATTACAAGAGAGCTCAGCTTGTGTCAGGCTGAAAGGATTGGGCTGGGAGATCCCAAAGGCATTTCTACCCCAAATGGTGTCCAGGCACAAAAACCAGACAGGCAGACACAGCCCCTTTAACCCTGAGAAACACCAAGAGGGAATTGAAAGGTGTGAGTGCAAACCAGCTAAATCCCAAAGTTCCAAACTGCCACCACAAAAATCCACTCACCTGATGAACACTCTGCTATGCTCCACTTGTAACATGAATAGTCTGCTGCTAGGATGCCTGACAATAAAATGCAAGTGTAAAAGGCTGGGAAAAGGGCAAATGCTACAGGTGGGGGGGGGGGATTAAGTGGGGTAATTAATGTATTCACAGGAAATGCACCCTTTTGCTTGCTGGGTGAATGCAAAAATTCAGTGCCCACACAGGAGGAGAAAATTCAGTGACCACATGGGAGTAACACCCCAATATTAGGCAGAGTAACTGAAATATTTCTAATTCCGTACAGAACACTGTGTGTGTAAGCAGGAGGTAAAGTGGGAGGTCAGAGTAAGACACCACCAGATATTTGTGCTGTATTTTATAAATATTTAGATGAATGGCTTAATTGGCCCAGAGAGGCCCAATGAGGAAAGCCTGCACAGAAGAAGTAAAATCCATCACGGAGAAGCTCAGGCCACCTCCCATAAAACTCTCCACAATTCCCGGCGCAGAGGGGTGAGAGATGAATGAGAAGCAGGAATGGCTGCCAAAGTGGAATTTCTATGTATCCCAAGAGCACGAGGCTGGGAAGTTCATGAAATCCAGGCACTCACCGGGGCCTGGGAGGAGCTCCATATGTTTTTAAGGCTACGAGGGACTGGATGGGTTCGGCCGGGACGGTGCCGATGGATCACACGCGGACATCGGCACATCCTACAGAGCGTTCAGCACATGGAGATATAAAGCAGCCATTGTGCTGGCAGAAAGGCAGCCTGTAACCAGATAGGCCCTGGCTCCATGGAAAAGCCGTTTTCCCAGCATTTTGCTGACTCGTTCCCCAGGAGCCTCCCTGCCACAACAGGGTGCACATTCACGGCCGACCGGCGGGTCCAACGTGACGGGTTCTCCCCCCTGTGCCCCATCAGTGCCTCTTTGCCAGGGAATATCGTGCCCTCGACCCAGGAGAGGTGACAAGAACCCCCAAACGAGCTTCCAGAGGAGGGATAATTCCTTGGGAAGGCGTTTACTTTGCTATGGGAAGCTGCAGGTGTGGTGAGTCTGCTGGAGCCTTACCTTGCACTAGGTCCTGTCCAGCTACCAGCAGGTAAGTTTGTGTTTTTTCCTTGGGGGGAAAAAGGGCTGGACATGCACCTGAAGGCTCCTTTTTTCCCTCCTCCTCAAAGCACACCCTCCAAATCCAGCTATAAAAGCATCCCTGCTCCACACCAGCACATCCCTTGCTGCAGCGGTGTCACGTGCCCTGTGCCTGTCTTTTATAGGACAAGGGACCCATTTGGCACAGATCCCCCTCAGGTAGGACCTGGCCCATCCTCAGCAAGGTGAGCAATAAATCACAGCGAATCCACGACGTGGAACACAGAAGGAGCAAGTTTTTACAGTCCACATTCCTCCTTTTTTCGCACACCACCGTCTCCCGCTGCCCCGGCTGCGCGGCAGGTGGGATGGGTTCCTACACCTCTCTCTCCCCAGAGTACTTATTCTTGGAATGCTACTGCCTCTGGCAGATTCCTCCCTTTTAAACTCTGCACATCTGTTGCTAAAAACCCAAAGTTTGGACTCTGGCCTGGCGACTGAAGGCACAGAACATTTGAGCCCAGTGGTCGGGTGGTTGGAAGCCTCTTTGCATGCCAAGAGGAGGCAACGATGGGTGCAGGGAGAGGGATGAGTTTGTTTGCTTTAAACAGGAATTTTCCAGCTGTTTTGTCCCTGTGGGTCTCATCCTGGGTGTGCAAAGCAAGAGGTTTGTGGCACACGGACCAGCATGGATCCCCTCAAATCTACAAGGAGAATCAAGTGGTGCAAACAGCCTGTCCTGTCCCTTCCCAGGGCAGGACAGAAGAGGTTGGGAAATGCTTCCCGAGAGCTGTGGTGGCTGGAGAATCCCTCCTGCTTTGCATCTGTTGGGATGATTCAGGCTGGAGTCCCACCCACTGGCTGTGGGAATGGCGACTCTGTCTCGGATGGCAGGTCCACAAGTGAGGAA
Source organism: Ptilonorhynchus violaceus (assembly GCA_013397565.1). Taxonomy (NCBI): domain Eukaryota; kingdom Metazoa; phylum Chordata; class Aves; order Passeriformes; family Ptilonorhynchidae; genus Ptilonorhynchus; species Ptilonorhynchus violaceus. The sequence goes on along the minus strand of VZRJ01001580.1, from coordinate 120,895 downwards.
GCACCTCTCCAACAGCAGCAAACACACAGAAACCCTAAAACCCAGCCAAGTCCTGTTAACTTTCTTCTTGACTTCAAACCTCTTAATATGTAATTCCTGTTTGTAAGTGCAACTCAGACTTTTCTTCGCAAGGAAAACGTACCAGGAACCTCTGAGAAGATTTGGCCAAGGACATCATAACTCATCCATGGGTCAGAGCAACAGGGGAAACAGCCAGGGATCAAACTCACTGCTGGCTGTGATCGAACAGAAACCCCCCTGGCTGCTGATCCCTGTGACTTCAAAGGAGCTGAGCATCCCATATTTATGCCAGCAATAAAATTCCACTTCCATTAGCTCCGTGTCCACCACTTAAACGCAGCGGTCCCAATTTGCACACCAATTAGAGCCCCCTAATGCTCGGCAGTACAAAGCTTTGGCAGTTTTTGTTTTTTTCCTTCCCGATGGGAAGAGGTGGAAGGGAAGAGATCAGGCGGCTCAGGGGAATAGCAGAGAGCCTTTCACTGCCAGGGCTCGTGTTCAAATCTGTCCTAGGCCAGAGGAACAGATGGTCCCTCCCTCCCGAGGGCTGTGCCGTGGCTTACATGAAATGAGGGATTGTCTCGGGCCACTGGTGGACAATTTATTGCAGCCACAAACACCCTGCTGGTGGTTGCTGGCTGAGAAACCCAGGGATTCCACGGCTACGAAGCAACTGCTGCCCACCTGATCCAAGGCACCTCATTCCTGGAGGGAACTGAGGGGAATTGCTGCCTGTGTGGTGCAGGAACCTGGATCTCGGGCTAAACCCACCTGGCTTTAGCTGTCGTCAGCTCCTTGGACTTGTCAGCACCAGAAGCTGTTCACTGAACTTCCCTTTGGAGGTTTTGAAGGTTAAAATCACGGGGAAAAGAGGGATGAGGAAGTTCAGGGATCTGTGGCAACAAGGAGGCAAAGCCACAGGGAAAGGAAGTTTGCTACAATCTGTAAGCTGGGGATGGGAATAATAATAATAATAATAATACCATGATTAATCTTAAACCAATTCCAAGCTAGTGCTCCCTCAGTCTTTCCCTCCTCAGTGTCTGTGTCTTCTCCAGGGCACAATTTAACTTCCCATGGCAAAAAGTCCATGGAGCATCCCAGGAGCAGAATGGGGTCCACACGACCCATCTGAAAGTGTTATCCAGAAAGGAATTTGTATAACTGTGAGGGAATAAATTAAGCCAAAAGATACGGAGAGTGGGGGAAAAAAAAAGTCAGATTCAGGCTTAAAAATGCCACTCCTGGTTTTGGAAAAGATTCAGAGGAAACCACTTGAGGAGAAATGGCTTTTTTTTTTAATTCCTGGAACCTGTTCCGCAGCTCCACGAGGACTCACGGAGGAATCCTGGAAGCACGTGTGTGCTCCTGACCCGGCTCTGCAGGGCTGGCTCCAGAGACATCCACTGGTGATGGACTTGTGCAGCCTCTCCCAGGAAGCAGAACCCACCCTCCCGCTCTGGTGTGGCGGCCTGGGCCCGCGGAGCAGGGAAAATAGGGCGATTCCCTGGAATCTTCCTGCACAGCTGTTTACTGGCTGCGGATTACTGCCGTCACATGAGCTGCTTTACAGCAAAGCCAAGCTGTCTCCACGAGCTGAGAAGGTCACTGGGAGACAGGGGCCTGCAGGGACAGACACATCACCCTCCTCTGCCACTGCCATTGCCTTCCCAGAGGGGCTCCAGGCAGCAGGAAAAGCATTCCCAATGGTGAGAGGGCATGGAAAAATGGTTTCACCTTCAAGCCTCTGCTCAGCTGTCATTGGACTCACCCAGTGCAAGGGACAGGATGGATATCCCAGTGCTGAGCCTCCTGCTGTCCACTGACCAGGCTCCAATCAAAGTGTTGGAAGCTGGAAAAGTCCTTACAGTCACAAATTTCCCTTCTCTTCCTTGCGTGCCCACCAATGTTTTGGACAAGGCCACCCAAGGGCCACCAGCCAAGGGATGCCAAGGTGGAGCTGCATCTCCTCAGGCTCTTGTGCCACCTGCTGATGCCTCAAATAACTCACCAATCAATCCCAGAGCTGGAAGTGTTCTCTTCAAACCCAAAACCTAAGGGCTGAACATCGGGGAAGAGGAAGGAATTTCACTTGGGAAAACAGAAATGTGAAAGTTCAGTGCAGCCACTTGGGAAAATTCATTAAAACTTCCCATTTTCCTCACTCTGCCAGGGCAGGGCTGGTGCACAAGGAAAACCTTTCTGCTCAGAGGCTGCAGGATGGGGCTCTTTACTATGCCCCAGAGGCACAAGACAGATGGGGTTGTGCTTTTAGGCTTTAAAAATCAGTCCCTACTCTGGAGATCCAATGAAGGGGATAAATCCAGGCACAAAGTGATCCTCTGGATGTGCCTGGAAAAAAAGCAACAGAGGAACTCGGGAGGTCGGACCCTGCTGAGGGAGCAGCTGAGGCTCTTCGAAAAGAAGGGCTGAGCACTTTTTAAGGGAAGGAAAAGCCAGAGCCACCTCGGGTTTGGAGATGTCCATCCAGGAAGCGGGAACGCACATTCCAAAGAGGAGCGGGGAGTGAGGGAGGACAGAAACCACAAGCAGCTCCTCGGGGAGGAAACTTTGGTCTCACACAAAAGACCACGAGCTTGGTAAATGAAGAGCCAGCAAACCTCAGTGCAGGCAGGAGCCCCAACCTGCAGCCAGGGCTCTTCTCCCTCCCCAGGGCTGCCCGGCAGGGGGGGAGGGCTCACAGAGCCCATCTCATTTCCTAAGATGCCTCCCACAGTAACAACAGCTTGCTGGGATTTCAGCCAGCTTCCCATTTGGATCAGATTGCACCCTACACCCACCGACAGCCATTAAGGGCCCGCAGCTCACAAAGTGCCCTCGGGTCAGACGAGCTTCCATCCATTCAAAACCCAGGGAACGTTTTTCCACAGCTTTCCACTGCGGAGAGGGTGGCCTGATCCAGCCCAGCCCGGAGCCACGAGGGCACCTGCCAGGGAAGGCAGGAGCCGTGCCCTGCTGCCATGAACCAGCAGACTGCAGCCCGGTTCTGCCCTGACGTGGGGGCGCAGGGGGATTAGGAAGCCCCTCTCCATCTGCCCCGGTTCAGGATAAGCACGGAGAGGCTGCTCTCCCAATTCCCGGGATGGTGCAAGGGGCACAAGTGGCACAGCACAAGTAGAAACAGCAGTGGCACTCCCAGCTCTGCCTGTGCTCACAGAACCCTCCCATCCCAACATGGATGGGGACGAGGGGATGCTGCTTCCCTAAGCAGGAGGCCTTGCAAGCCAAAATCTGCGCTGGAAGATGCTCCAGCTGCTCCACAGCAGGGACCACTGCCCATCCTCACCCCTGGGCAGGGAGGGGTCACTTGGGATCAGCTGAAGAAACCGCCCTAAACTCCAGACACAGATTTTGCTCCGCTCTGGGAAGTGGCTCACAAGGAGCTGGGACCTCTCCTTTGGGATTGCCTGGGGGAGCAGGATGAGCAGGGCTGGTGCCAGCAGGATGATGTGCAGCGTGTCAGGAGAGCACTTCCCTACCCCAACCTGGGGCCAAAACACCGATCCCAGAGGGCGGCACTGGCGGGATCCGTTTGCAGACACCCTTCACAAACACCTCCATCCCTTCCCATCCCAAATTCCTGGACTGGAAAGAGCGGCAAGCAAGGAAATGTTTGCCTATCCAGCTCTGTGCTTCCAGACACATTCAGGAAAAGATGCCAGCCCTACTGGCTGCCATTCCCTTCCTGCCTGTATTCAACCACATCTCTTTTAGATGGAAGCTTGTCCAAGGATTAAAATCCTTACAGACATCCCAAAAAACCTGCTCTATCCACAGAGCCACACACCCTGACACCCCCAGACCCAGCAAAGCTCAGGTCGTGGCTCTCAGAGCCAAATTGTTGGGAATTTCATCACCATGAACTGAAAAAAAACCCCTGGAATTTAACGTGAATGTTGGTGATGGTGAAGTCAAATGAAAAGTCTCATTCAGGGATCACAGAACCACGGAATGGTTTGGGAGGGAAGGGACCTTCCAAGGCCATCCAGTGCCATGGGCAGGGACACCTTCCACTATCCCAGACTGCTCCAACCTGGTCTTAGACACTTCCAGGGATCCAGGGACAGCCACAGCTTCCCTGGGAAACCTGTGCCAGGGCCTCACCACCCTCACAGCCAGGAATTCCTTCCCAATATCCCATCTATCCCTGCCCTCTGGCAGTGGGAAGCCATTCCCTGTGTCCTGTCCCTCCAGGCCCTTGTCCCAAGTCCCTCTCCAGCTCCCCTCGAGCCCCTTTAGGCCCTGGAAGGGGCTCTGAGCTCTCCCTGGAGCTTTGATTTCTTGAAGACAGAGAAAAGCAAGATCCAGGGAATACAAATCCACCACTGTAAATTGTTGTAAAACAACTGGGATCCTTCAAACATGAAACTTCCCAACACGACAACTCAGAAGACAGATTGATGCTGAACATCTGAATTTTCCAAGGGAAATTCCAAGATCTTTTCCAAGGGAAACTCAAGATCAACCAAAAGAACTTCAGCTTCCTGCTGGGATGGCAAAAATGGGAACTGCTTTAGGTAGTCAGACCAGAACTGCTTTAAGTTCTTGCACCAGTCAACAGGCAGCTCCTCCTTCAAAATCTATGGATAAAGAAGAAATCCTGCCCAGCCTGGAGTCACTACCAGCCCTGCTCCCTTCCCTCTCCCAGACCAGAACAAAAGGGAACATATTGCAACTATGCTGGGAGAGGAGGGCTGCTGTCTACTCCTTTAAATGTAACGTTAATGCCTTGTAATCAGCTTTAATTTTTAAACAGACCCAGCCCTCCTGTCCATTTCCCCTAATTCGGGACACGTGGAAGGTAAATGGCCTGTGCTTAAACCGGGACAGCCTTGGCTGTGACAGCTGGGGAGCCTGTAAGTCTCAACTGCCTGATCACAGGGATGGATGTCAGAACTCACCAGGGGAGGGCAAACGGGGAGGGCGAGGGAGGTGCTGGAGATGCCCTAAGGTCAGGGAGAAGCCAGGAGATAAAGCCAGACAGGGCACGGCTCGTTTGTGGGGTGGAAACTCCCCGAGACCAACGGGACTGGCAGAAGTGAGAGAAGCGATGAGGCAGCAAAGGCCTTGGCAGTGGCTCCCTCCCCCAGGAGAGTGAATCCCTTTTGGGGTACCGGGAACACCGGTGGCTTCTAGGGACAACAGCAGATCGGGGACTGAGTCACTCCTGGTGGCTCCCCAGAACGCTGTCTCCTCCCTCTGGGATCTCAAAGGAGAGATAAAGAGCAGCCTGGAGACCTCATGTGAGACTTGGATACAGAACAGGGGGAAAAACCACCTGGGAGGTTCCTTGTGCTCCTCTGGCACCGCTGCCTTTGCAAAGAGGAGAGAGGCCTGTGGAACATCTGGGTGTTCATCATATAAAAATATTTTCCCCAAAAATCACAGAATGGTTTAGGTGGGAAGGGACCTTAAAGACCCAGCTCCAATGTACTGCCACAGGCAGGGACACCTTCCACTATCCCAGGTTGCTCCAAGCCCCATCCAACCTGGCCTTGGACACTTCCAGGGATCCAGGGGCAGCTACAGCTTCTCTGGACAACCTCTGCCAGGGCCTCACCACCCTCCTAGCCAGGAATTCCTTCCCAATATCCCATCTAACCCTGCCCTCTGGCAGTGGGAAGCCATTCCCATAAGCCCCATTCCTATAAGTCCCTATGACACACCGGAAGGGGCTCTAAGGTCTCCTGGAGCCTTCTCTTCTCCAGCTTAAACCAAGAGAATAAAATGAGGTTTCCCTACCCCAAAAGCCGAACCATCCCCAGAAATAACCATTCTGTGTTCCCATCAAGGGGCTTATCAAGGAAGCCCAAAGGGATCCACCTCCAGCCCCTGTCCGTGCTGGGTGGCGCGGAGCTGCCTCCATCCCGCAACCGGAACGGGACCCGAGCAGACTCCGGCCATGGATGTGGTGCCGGAGGGGCTATTTTTACCCCCGGTCGGTGGGCAGACAAATCCTAATCGTCAGCGGCAGCCGCCTCGTCATCGGTGCCGGGACGTCCGAGCAAAGCCGCCCGGTGCCCGTGACTGCCCCGCGTCACCGGGACAGCGCGGGATTAGCGCCGGGAATCAGGCAGGGCAGCAGCGAACGCCACGGGAGCTCTGCTCGTGGCTTTAAAGGGCAAGGGAAGGTGTGCCAGAGCGTTCCCTGCCGGGAGAAACAGCAGCAGTTTGGGGTCTGGGGAATGTTTTGGCTCTGGGAGTAATGGGAATGACCTGGCTGCTGGCACTGGTGTCCCACAGTCCCGGCAGGGTATTCCTGGTCACGCACACGGGACAGCCAGAGGCCGTCCACACACAGGGAAGGAGTGTGGACACAGGGAATCCTCAGTGTCCCCAGTCAGGAACCCTCTCTTTATAGGGCACACGTAGGGAACTGAGTGTGCTTAGAACTATGGAATTATCAGGGTTGGAAAACACTTCCCAGATCGAGTCCAACCATTCCCAGCACTGCCAAGGCCACCACTGACCCATGTCCCCAAGTGCCACATCCACAGGGCTTTTAAATCCCTCCAGGGATGGGGACTCCATGCCTGCCCTGCTCCAATGCCTGACAACCCTTTCAGTGAGGAGTTTTTTCCTAATATCCTAAACCTCCCTGATGCAATTTGAGGCTGTTTCCTTCGCTCCTGTCGCTTATTCCCTGGGAGAAGAGACCCAGACCTGACACAGATTAAGCTCCTTTTATCTGAGGCTTATGCCAAGGTATTTCACTCAGAGTCCAACGGCTCCACTGCTGATAATTATTCATTTATGCACAGCAATTTGTCCTCCAGGAAACACCTCTCCCTGTTCCTGGATCTGCTCAGCAAACCCAGGAATTCACTCTTCTGCTCTCTCTTGCTGGCTGCCACTGGCATCTCTTCTACCCTCTCATCTGAAACACACCTGCAAAAATGACTTTCCTCACCTTTCCTTCAGATTAGGATTAAATCGTACCTGTTTCAGAGTAAACCTTCATAAAAAAACTCTGTTCCCACCAGGGAGGCCCTACAAAAAGCTTGACTCTTTCCTTCCTGTCCTCCTGGATGCAAACATGCTGCTCTGCACTTTGCCAAGCTGCTAGCGACTCATTTGGCTCCATCTTCCCTAAAAAGGAGATCCAACAGGAAAAACATAAATATTGCTTTTAAAAACTGACATTTGCAGCCCCTAAACCTCCCCCCCCTGTAATTCATAATTATTTTTCTCACGTGCAAAAGCCACCAGGTCCCAGTGGCTCGGTGTTGCACCTCCCTGCCCCGAGGCATCCCAAAGCTAGGACAGGGATCCCAAACCTGTGCCGGGTTTTCCCGACGTATCCATCTGCGTCCACGCTCTCTGGGAGACACACGCAGGCCTAGGGAACGGGATCCCAACTCCTGCCTTTCCCTTCTGGATGTGTTTTCAACAGCAAACAGCCCTGAGAGAGCCGGATGGGACCGGCAGCCACGCTCCAGGCCTGGAGCTGCCGGGAGGAGCGTTCCCCCTTTCCCATCTGCGCGGCCAAGGGTGGGGACAGGTCTCCACCTGGCACCTCGTGGGTTTTGTGTGGGAAGCTCGGCAGCCTCGCCCAGAACTGAAGTTCTTCCAGCATTTAAACCTCTTCCCACACCGGAATCACCACCTGGAGCAGCTCTTCCGTGTGGCACCGTCACCCCAAACGCCACCGGAGGCTCCCTTATCCTGCGCCAACTTCCAAGACACGCTCCTGTAGTGACGCCTTGCTCCCCGTGTTTGCGAAAGCAGGGAGCCTGCTAATCCCTCCCTGCCCACGTCAGATCCTAAAGCTCTCTCCGGGCTTCCATCACAAACCCTGCCTCACCCCCAGCCCTCAGCACAGCCCCCTCTGGTTGTGTGGAGAGTTGGGATTGGATTTTGTGGATGGCTGGGGGGTGGAGAAGGGCAGGACTCGGTGCAGGCTCCTCTTGGTGCCCACCTTTGTGCTGCCACATCCCCAGCAGGTACATCCCTGCTCCCAGGAGCATCTCCAGCAGCACAGGGAGGAGATCCATCAGGAAAATGTGCTTTGGGGACAGGAAAAGGGCAGCTAAGGGAGACAAGCGGGATCCACTGGATCTCTGGCTGTGCCAAGCTCAGGTCTTAAATTAATTCCCTGGTTATGGCTTGATCCTACATTCTCCACTGCCTCTTCCTTCCCAGCTCTTTCCATGCCTCCTTCCACGCCCTGGTTTGAATCCTAGCTGGAGCTTGGAGCGTTCCACTCCTCTCACCTTCAGAAACAACCCCGGGTTCGTGACGACACCGAGGCCATTAAAGCCTCCCTGCCAGGGAGCTGCCGCGGCCCTCGCGGGTGCAGGCACGGCTCCGGCAGCAGCTTCATCAATATTTCAGGATGCAGCCGGGAAGCTCGTGGCCCTGGCAGCTCCCAAGGCCCCCGACGGATCAATGGCGAACAAAAGGCTGCGGGATGAGGACGCTCCGGCACCGGCACCGCTCCTGCCAACGCTCATCAAGGTCCTCTCCCCTCCAAAAGCAGCTCCAGAGGGCAGAGCTGCCCCTTACCAGAGCATTTCCCAGCCAGCTCCGGGGATTGGCGCCGCCACAATCCCCTCCTCTTGCTCTCCACGTTCCTTTGTTTAATGCCAACCACTTAGGAACAAAACCATCTGAGCCTCCAACCGTGGGGTCACCGGTTCCCGCATCCCGACTCCGAGCAGATGCTCTGGAGTGGCAGGGCAACCATAATGCACTTAGCTGGTTTGACACTGCATGGGAGCAGGAGATCTTGTTTCCTTCAGCTGGAAATGTAACAGATCACAAGATTATCCACAGCCCTTTTGCAGTTCCTGGGCTCCCTGCAAGATATCCAGCCCCAGATTCCAATATATCCATGAACATACGGAATTTTCCTCTTTTGAGACATCTTGGTTGTCTTGTATTATTATTATTACTATTATTATTATTATTCAGATAGTAATTCCACAGAATGGATAGGAAAAATGCCATGGTGAGATAGGAAAAAAAACTCTAATAAAAGAGAATAATTACACTTAATGGCTAAAGTCAGGAATGAAACACCTTGCCTGACCTGAAGAAATTTTCATAGAACTCATGGAATGGTTTTGGTTGGAAGTGAGTTAAAGATCATCCCATTCCACTTCCCTGCCCTGGGCAGGGACACCTTCCACTATCCCAGGTTGCTCCAAGCCCTGTCCAACCTGGCCTTGGGCACTCCCAGGGATGCGGAGGTGTCAAACTACTGTCCTTTTCCCTATCAATAAGATGGGGATACATTTCTATCCTACCCTCCCAGACAGGATTTTTCCTCACAAAAGTCCTGCTGAAGGGTAAGAGCATTCCCAGAGAGAAGCATTTATTGGGAATACCAGCAAATTTAAGATGTTGCAAGCAACAGCAAGCAGAGGGAATTTGCTGCTTAGGACCATTATGGCTCTGGCAGTCGTTTTCCCCCTCTCCTTCCTGCCCCAAATCACTCCCAACTCCACCTCCTCCGGACAGAAGGGCACAGAGTGGTTTGTTCCTACTGCATCCATCAAATGGTGTCCAGGAGGATGCTCCCACTCACGCCCCGGGTACGGAGCAGGCAGATAAATCCTCCCGACAGTGCCAGCGCCGAAAATCCATCTGCTCCCCATCCCCAGACAGAGCCAGCAGCAATGGATACCAACATCTCCTCCATCCCTGAGGGAGATATATTAGCTGGTTACGTAAGGGAACGAACAGCATGGAGCTTCCAAGGACTACAAAGCCCTTCCCCTTAATACCACCGGAGATTAGAGCAAATCGAAGGCGAGTGGAAACCAGGCGAGGGGCTGTGGGCGAGGTTGTGCTCACAGGAAAATGCTGCAGTCTCTCCCCTTAATGCACTCTAAATCCCATCTGATTTCCAACTCGGCTGCTAGGGGGAAAAAAGAAAAGGAAAAAAAAAAAATAGCCCAGCCTGCATTAAAATGATCTTAATGCTGGGAGAGTGAGGTGGAGTGACTCAGGAAGGGTGCGGAGAAGGAGAGTTGGTAAGGGAAGCATCCAGAGGAATCCAGACCGTGAAAGCATTTTGGAAGCAGAGCAAAAGGAGCCAGGGGTGCAGATCTGCTTTTCCAAATCTGATTAGTTGCTGGTTTTGAGCAGCCAGGGTCAGATCCCACCGCTGATAAACACACAGCACTCATCGCCCTCACGCCAGGCTGACGGCGGAATAAACACAATCCCGCTCTTCCCTCGGTGCCAGACGCATTCCCAGCTCCGGGGACAGGCGTTTCACTTCATTTCTGCTCCCTCTTCAGGCTGGCTGACTCCATAGCAAGGGAATCCAACCAGCTCCGAGTACAATTCCTCTTCCCTCCACTGCCCACTTTGCGCTGCAAACTCAACACCGTTTCCAAAGGAGCACGTTCCCGGCTGGATGAGGATTTTCATGGAAGTCAGCCTTGAGGTCTCACCTAACCAAGTGTCTGCTTTACATGCAGAGTGACAGTTCTGTCACCCAACTACATGTGCTTGGTCCCCTTTGACAATTCATGTCCCACCCTCGAGGTGACTTTTCTTTAAAACTTCACACTTTGTGTCCTTTTTGAGCTTATTTTGACACACTGCCTTCCATTTAATCCAAATAACCATAATACCACAACAACCAGGTCTGAGCTTGGAAAGTATCACAGAATCAGGTTGGAAAAGACCTCTGGGATCATTGAGGCCAACCTGTGACCCAACACCATGGCATTAAATGCTACATCCAGATGTTCCTTAAACACCTCCAGGGTCAGGTAAAAGCACGGAACAACTGGAGGCAGTGGATGAGCCCCAAGGAGTCACATCTGCACATTCCATTCATCCCCTGAACGGGTTTCTGTGGATTTACAGTCTGATTTCTAGTTTGAATTGCTGCAAAAGTCACCAGACTTGGCAGAAGGGACATCACAGGTGAGAACTGCTACAGAGAATCCCTAAAACCAAGGGATTGACCGTGGTGGGAAGATGGAAAATAAAGCAGGAGGAAAATGAGCCAAGGCTGACTCGAGAGCAGCCACCAAGCACACAAAAAAAAAGCCTTGAGAAGGGCAGGAAATGAGTAATAAAATGTTGGTCAAACTCTCACAACGAAGAGTTTTGGAGATGAGTTTGTTACGGCACCAACTAATTGTGTTCATTGATCAGGGCTGGGCTGGGCGCTGTACAGGTACACAGCATGGAGCAGTTCTCCCAAAAAAACTAAGGATACAGAGCCAGCTGGCAGAGGAGGGAAAGGGCAGAAGCACCAGCACCATGGCAGCAAACAAGGGGTCAGAGCTACCATTCCACCCTGAGATTAGAACTCACAAGTGGTTATTGACTCCACAAGTGAGGGAGGACCACTTTACCACCAAAACCACGACATTCCAACAAAAAGAGAGGAAAAGGCCCTTTTTAAGAGCCTGAATAAAAAAAGGCAAAGTACCAGCTTTGCAGAGGCCTTACCATTGGCATCCTGGACTCCGGTGAGCGCTCCGACCGCTGCCGCAGTTTCCCCGGACAGGACGATTTGCCCCCCTCCTTGCAGGGTGGCCTCGGCCAGCGTGGCTACGGCGTGGGCAGCGGCTTCACTGCGGGCACGGAGGGGGGACAGCAGGGTTAGGAACACCCAAAGGAACAAATAATTCCCTTTTCACCAGGCAATGCACGCCAAGAGAACAAATCCAGAGCAGAGGGATTCCTACTGGGCCTGGGTGAAGTTATCCAGAGAATTAAAATCTACACTGGAGGAGGAATGGATGGGAGGAAGGTGCTTCCACTGGATTTTTTCAGCTTGCAGATCCCTTAGAACATCCCTGTGTTCTCACTGTTGCCTCCTTTCACCTGGGGCTTGGCTCAAACTTTGGGACGATCCAAGCAGTTATTCCACAGGGCTCCTTCCTGCCCCTGGATCCAGGTACCAAATTTTTGGCACCGGCACATTTTGGGGCTCTGCGGGTGTCAGAGCTCTCCCTTCACCACTGGTTCTGCCATGCCCAGGATCCCCAGCTCTGGCTTCAACTCCTCCCCAGCCAAGTGGTTTAACAACTCTTTTTAATGAGCATTATTTTCAGCACAATTGTTAAATTTCTGCACACAAATGAGGCCAGACCAAAAGACCTTCTCGTGCAGCAACCCCTGCTGTGAGAACAGCAGTGTCAGATATTTAGGAAGGGGTGTGCACGATCCTTCCCTTCCTACACCCTCCCAGCTTCCCAGAGACTGCATCTGGACCGTCAGCTCTCATTTGTCTAATCCCCTTTGAAACCCATTTACACTTTTTGCTGCCCCAGCATCCCGGAGCAATGAGTTCCACATTTAATTAGAAGAAAAAAATTGCATTATGGTACTCCAGAAACTCCTGGCTGGGCGGCCCTTTAGTCTGATATTGGGAGAAACAGAAAATAACTATTCTTTTTTTTGTTTTCCTCATGATTTCATACACTTTCAGTATTCTCCTTCCCAAGACGAAGAGCCACAGCCCACTGTGGCATGGATTATTCCCGGGTTTTGATCACTCTTGTACTTCCCAGACTTTTTCTATTGGAGTGGTGACCACTTCTCACATTATTCAAGATATAAACACACCATGAGTTAGTCCAGAGGCCTAATCCTGGCTTGTCCTTTATGCCTTTCCCTATAATTCCTAATATTCAACTTATTTTGATACCTGCTCAGCAACTGTAAAATATTCCTGAAGCCAAATTTCCTACCAATTCTTACCTTAATGAGCTAAAAAAAAGTCCTTTGATTTCCCCATGGATGCTCTTCCTCTGCTCATTCTCCGCTTGACCAATTGACTGAAATATTCTCCAAGTATTTTCCCATATTTTCCTTCTCCTTCCTCATTTCCTGCTTAGATGCAGTACATTTTCCTACTGTATCCACTCAGGGTGGATTTTCACTTCTAAACAGCCCCTCTGTGTCTCAGAGCAGCTCTTAAACACTCTTGGAGAACCAGAATATTTTCTTGTCTGGCTTCCCTACCCTCCTTGGTACATCCTTCTCCTGAGCCTGGAGCTCTGGGAAGGCATTTTCCCTGCAGGAAGGCCAAGGGAAGCTCAACCTGGGATCAGCAGGTTGTTGGTGTAACCCCATGCCCAACTTTCCCACTTCTAAAAAAAACACGTAGAGAAATCTACTGCCTGGAAAAGTGCAGGATAAAATCCTGCAAGTTGGATGTATGGAGATGGGGCTTTTTCCTCTAACTCCAGGCCAGGTTGCTTTAGCTGTTCTTCTTACCCTGAAAAGATCATTTGTTTTTTAAAAGGGAATTTTACAGGGAAACTGTTAATAAAAATCTACTTGCCCAACCTCATACAGTAGACAAGAAACATCTGAAGGATCTGAACCTGGACCACAAAGGGAAGAAACAGTTCTAGGCGTGTTTGGGATTCAATCCCAACAGAGGTTTGGAAGCAAGCTGGGATCAAAGTGATTCCATCAGCAATTCCTGTATGGAACAAGGTCTTGGAGCTTTACTCCAACCACCAGCAGTGTGGTCTTGTTCCTTGTCCTATCCCATGGCTGCTCAGCCAACAGCCTCTAACCAGGATCCTGGTTTGGATGAGGAAAATTTTTGTCCACACCTCAGCAGTGGGAAACCTTCTTCACTGCTGTGCTGTGATTTCCTACGGTCCCTCTGCTCCCTCAGGGAGTGCCACAGCCATTTCCAGGTTTTAGGAACAGCAGGAAAAGTTTAAGCAGTCAGTAGAGCTGAGCAAAGACATTGTGTCCTGCTGGATGGATCCACAGAGCTGCACCTCAGATCTTGCTAAGCTGAGTGCAACCAAAAATCTGACAGAGCTCCTTCCACCACTGCAGCTCCTTCAGAAGGACATTGGGAAAAAAAATACCCCAAAACCAGTGGCCTGTGAAGGAAATTCTGACTCTGAACAGAGCAGGAATCAGGAACTGTCCCAGAGACACCCGGACACCGCCTGCCATAGGAATTCACTAAGGAAAACCTCTCCTAGGACTGCACAGAATGAAAACCGGGAAGGAGATGGCAGGCAGAGGTTTTCCCAGCTCTTCCCTCTCCCAGTACCTGTTGAGTGCCATGGTAACAGTCGCTCCCTGCTGCATCTCCTGCGACGCTGCCACCGCCGCCTCCGCTAGGGAAGCCACCGCCTGCGTGGCCTCCGATGCCTGCGTCGTCTGGATGGTCATCTCCCCGCCCTGTAGCGTCGCCCAGTTCTGCTCCACCTGCCAGGGAAAGGCCATAGGATCACACCTCAGCCCAGGAATGGGTGGCTGATTCCCAAAAGGAAAGAGGTGGATGATTTCAAGAGGTTTTCGCAGTGTCCGGCTCCGAGAGACGAGGAAAAAAGGGAGGGAAGGCTGGGATCCACCTGAGAGTATCACTGGACACTACAAGCCTCCATCAGCCATGGGGCTGATGTTCCATAAAGATCCACAAAGGTCCTCAACAACCCAGAAATCCCTCTTGTCCAGCCAAATCAAAGGCAGTGTTGCACTTGGATCACTGCCTGCCAGCCTGGGGTGTTCATTAATTAGCTGTGTTTAATGGCCGTAAATTAAAACACAAGTTCCACCTCACCAGGAGGAAGAATTCCTTCCATGCAAGGTGGCAGAGCACTGGAACTGTCCAGGGAGGTTGTGGAGTCTCCCTGTCTGGAGACATCCCAAACCCACCTGGATGTGTCCCTGTGTCACCTGCTCTGGGTGACCCTGCCTTGGATGGGATGATTTCCAAAAGTCCCTTCCCAGCTATTCTGGGATTCTGTGTTCCTGCAGTGCTGGAGCCCCAGCATGGATCACATCCCTCAGGGAAATGGGCTGTGTTTTCCTCACTGTTTCTGTTTGCATCCATGCATTGACATTTTGGGGAATGGTCCACGTTCCCATCCAGGATTTATCTGGACAGCACCTGTGAACTCACATGGGATTTAACCATATTGCTTGATAAAAGATGATGGTGGCTGCAAGAGTTCATGGATCCCAAGTATTTAAAATTCCCTAACTCCAGACTTTTCCATCGATAACTTTCATATTACTTAAAGTTCATCCAGTTGCTCATTTTTCCACATATTTTCATTTGGAACTTCCCAGCTCATGAAGTAATGAGTGTATGGCCAAAAAATCCACCAGGATGAGAACTAGAAACATGCTTTGGACCAAAAAAAAATGAGGATCTGCCAATAAATCCTACTGGATGCTTTGCAAGATGAAGATATTACTCCACCCCCCATCACTGTTCTCATCCCCATAAACATTCCAGGCCACTCCCCAACTTCTGAGACACATAAATAAAAATGCTGCAGAAGGTTGGGATGGAGAAATTTAAAAATCCATAAAAGCAGAGCTGGCTCAAGGCTCAAGGTAAAATTTTGCACGAGGAAATTTTGCTGCCCTTGGGCAAGATAAGGGTTAATCCCAACACAGGATGGAGAGGGAGGGAGAACCTCACTGAAACTGTGGGTGAGAAGGGAAATTTGAGTGCCACACAGTGCCCTGCAAAAGTGCCCAAGGTGTTTCAGAACAAGGATAGAGCAGGGAAAGAAGGAAAAGAAGCTGGGACTGTTCAGGCCCTTCTCCACAAAAGTTGTGCTGCTGAGATAGTGCAGCTGAAAGGACTAAAAAGGACCTTAAAGCCCCTCCAGTTCCATGGGCAGGGAAACCTTCCACTAGACCAGGTTGCTCCAACCTGGCCATGGATGGATGAGCCCCATCCAGAGCCTTATTTGTGCCTTTGAAAGATTTCCTTCAGCTCTCAGGAGATAAAACTGGTTCTTGAAAACCCTCAAAGCAGCTGCAAAGTACTTCAAGGTCACTTCAGGCTGTTTCACTCCTGGGTCTGAGATGGAAACAGGGCCTGGTGCCCAGCAAAGCTGTTCTGTGCTGCCACCTCTCGCCGTGACACCCCATCCAGGCACAGCAGACCGGGCAGCAAAGGGACAGAAAGGGACCTGCAGCCTCTTTTAAAGGTGGGGTTTGAAGCCAAGAGGTTAAAAAAAAAAAAATCTTCATAATTTTAAGGGAATTAAGGAAAAAAATTATATTATTTGATTTTTTAAAAAGCGGAAAAATAAATGTTTGCAAGTTCGAGCGTTCAGATTTAGGCACGGAAATGCCAAACAAAATGCAAAATAAATAATCTACAGGAGGTATTAAAAAAAAAAGTGTGAAATTCAGAGCTAAGGCTTCCACTATAATTGTTTGAGTCGAAATAACAACAGTTCAGCACCTTCTACATAAAATTATGGTCTCATGTTCTATGTTACCCCTTAACGCTGCAGGCTGGGTGTTTCCTGGGACCACTGGAATATTTATGGGAGTTCAGACCAGGCCAGCTGTGGCTGGTGCCCCACGAAGCTGAGGCAGCTCCTCACCTCTCCATCAGCCACTGCGGAGTAATTGACTTGTGCGACGGTGACGGTGGTGGGCAGCTCGGAGGCGTCGGCCAGCGTGGCCACCGTGGCACCCGTGCCAACCTGTGGAGGACAACAGAAAAAATCCATCTGTTACTGCAGGGAAACGTCCACGTCACTCAGGAAGAGGGGCTCTCACATGCTCTCGGATTAAAAAGCAAAGAAAAAAGGATAAAGGATTAAAAAATAAAGGATTTGACCGAGGGTGGTGCGATACTGGAATAGGTTGTGGATGTCCCATCCTGGGAAGTGTCCAGGGTCAGGTTGGATGGGGCTTGGAGCCAGCTGGAATAGTGGAAGATGTCCCTGCCCATGGCAATGAGGTGATCTTTAAGGTCCATTCCAACCCCTTAATATTCCATGATTTTGTGACTAATTTCGGAGCTCACAGGAAACACGGAGCTGTCTCGAAGGGCTGGGGGAGGAAATCCCAAACTGGAGCCATGTTATTCCATGGCACTTTCCAGAGTGGAAGCAGGTTTTGCACAGCCCTCGTGCTTTCCCTATGAAGTGTCCATGAAGTCCTCACCATTCTCCCAGCCTCAGGAAGAGCAGCTGTGGGATGCTGCTGCCATTCCCAGGTGGAGTCAACTCGCTTCTCCCACTGGGTGGGAATCAAAACCCACCAAGTAACCCTGGCTGAGAATTCCCTGCACGCCCTCCTTGCTTTCCATTCCCTGGGTCTCATCTCCAGGCACCTGGCAAACATTGGCTCATCCTCAATACCCCTTTGGAAATTACCTTTTCCCTGTGTAACAGCTGGGAAAGGACAAAGGTGGGGAGATGGGCAGCTTTGTCCCTAAGGAGAATTAAACTATAAATGCCAGGGAAGTCAGTGGGATCTCAGGTGTCCAGCACCTGAAAGGACACCAGTCAAAGGGAAAATGTATGGACAGGTGAGCAAAGAGAACCAGCCTGGCAAGTCTGCTGGGCCTAGGTGGGGAACAGAAAACTGTAACTACCACTGAAAAGCCTCATTTGGAAAAAAAAAACAACAACTAAATCCAAACCTAAATCCAAAACCAGTTTTTACCTTCATTATGTCTGAGACTTCACTAAAAATGTGATGCTCAAGAGGGACAAAGTGCTGGGCCCGGTTAGGAACCACCACCGGTGGTGGTCTGGGGGCACAGGGGAATCTGAAATTCAAATCCCACTCTCATGACGAGTTCGTGGGAAGTTTCAAGAGAAAATCTAATTTTTTTGACATCCTGAGCTGCCAGGATCTGCCTTCCCACATGGGGAACACAGGGAAAACAGCAGCAGCACTGAGCCAAAAACAGTGTAAGAGGAATCCCGATTCCATGGGGCATCATGAGGACAAATATGTATTTGGTGTTTGTAATAAATATATTACAATACAGGTGTAAGATGAAGACCAGTGGCACAGAAAGACCTGATATTTGGATTAAACTACATTTCATGCCATTAAAAGAAGGCAGTTCCACCACTTCTCTCCTTCCACTGCCACCACAGGCGTTGTGGGGTGACACCAGGAACTGGATTTGTTCTAAGTGGGTTCATTAAACTCAGGTCACACCACACTGCAGAAATCCTTGTTCTGCCCTCACAGGAGAACAAGGAGTTGGGAAGAGGGAGGATGAGGCTGGTTCTTTGTGTGGGAGCGTTGTGGGGTAAGACAAAATTCCCGAAGGACAAGTTTAGCTCCTAAAAGGAGTCTTCTTAAACCACCTCCCCGATGCAAACCATGCAGGAAATGGAAAAGCTGTGGGGGGTTCCTCTCACCTGGATGAGGGACACGGTGCCATCGGGGTTGCTGAAGGTTTGTACCACGGTCTGGGAGGGCACCAGGTGGGCGATGCTGTGCGTGGTTGTGGTCTGCGGGGTCTGCTGGTCCTCGAAGGCGTAGAGCAGGTCCTCGCGCCCGTGCTGCTTGTAGCAGTTCTTCACGATGGTCCGCAGGGCCTGGGTCCAGGACACCTTCCAGAAGAAGGGAAAAGTCAGTGGGGAAGTTTCCCGGACCAGCAGAGTGCTGGGATTTGCATGTTTGTCTCTACTGGGGTTTAGCGGGTGGTTTGCAACCATTCGTGAAGGAGCGGCCCTGATATTTAATCTCCCTCTCCTCATCCCCTCCTTTCCCCAAGGAAATCGCCCTGGAGAGCCACCTGATCCAGTGAAGATGTCCCTGCTCACCTTGGTTGGATGAGATGACCTTTAAAAGGGCCCTTCCAACCCAAACCATTCTGTGATTCCAAGGAGAAAACCTGCGGTGCCTTAGGAAAGCACCAAAATCCTTTCACCACTTCCAGCCTCCCTATCCTGGAGGCCAGGATACAGACCCTTTCTCCCGTCACTCAAGGGAAAAACCACTCCCAAAAAAGCTGTTTGCAGGCCCCTGTGCTCCATCTGGAGGCAGACAAGGATGAGTGACAAGGAGGCCGAGACCCACCCGCTGCTTCTGCTCCTCCGTGCGGACGTCGCTGCGGACGTTGGCCCACGGAATGTCCTCGGGCCACCAGATGGGCTTGCAGCTCTCCTTGCCCCAGCCTGGCTTCCCACGCCCCGTGGAATATTTCAGCATCTCAGGGATGAAGGCTCTCAGCTGTGCCTGGAGCAAAGAGAGGGTTGAGAGAGGTTTTTAGGAATTCGTATCTCTGGTAGTTTTGAGGTGCATTAAACAGAATTATTCTGTTTAACTTCCAGCCTGTTGGAGCCATCAACTGGAAGAGGCCTGAATGCCTAAGGAAGATGGATAATATTTTACCATCTTCTCCCAGGATTCAGCTTAGCAGCACGTGGAAGAGCAGAAACAAAATTAAATCAGCCAATTACAACACTAAGGCACAAACACACATTGTACGAGCACTTCATGGTTCAAACACTACCATGAAGAGAACAGGCCAACCTGAAATGGAAAAAATAAATGAATACATCAGAAAAATCCATTAAAAACCCCACACTCAATGTCCCTACAGTGGCAGGAACTTGGACATCTTTTACAGAGCTGATGCAAAGAGGATGGAGCTTCAGTGACTGTTCGAATATGGAAACTACAATCTCACACTTCTCCACCCCTATGCTGCCAAAATAAATACAAAACTCACACAGGGTTTTATGACAAAACTGGGTTTTGTACCAGGGACTCCTTGGAGCATCAGGACAAGGCTGGTTCAGCTGCAGAGCAGAGCAGGAAGAGGAAAGCTCACCTTATGTCAGAGGAAATCACATTAACTCGGAGCTTAAAAACTGCATTTAGGAACAGCTCCCTGCATCCTTTCAGAGCTTTTAGAGTAAATTATTTCGCAGGATCATGGAGTTGTTTTGGTTGGAAAAGACCTTTAAGTCCAACCATTCCCCAGCACTGCCAAGGCCACCACTGCCCATGTCCCCAAGTGCCACATCCACATGGCTTTGAAATCCATTCAGGGATGGGGATGCCAACACTGCCCTGGGCAACTGTGCCAGGGCTGGACAGCCCTTTCCATGAAGGAATTTTCCCAATATCCAATCTAAGCCTCCCCTGGTGCAATTTGAGGCCATTTCCTCTCATCTTGTTCCTGTTCCCTGGGAGCAGATCCCGACCCCCTCCCCGGCTGCCCCCTCCTGTCAGGAGCTGTGCAGAGCCAGAAGGTCCCCCCTGAGCCTCCTTCTCTCCAGGCTGAGCCCCTTTCCCAGCTCCCTCAGTTCTCCACACTCTTCTCCTTGTGCTCCAGCCCCTTCCCCAGCTCCATTGCCCTTCTCTGACACAGTCTGGACGTTGCATCCATTGGCTCCATGATGTACATCAAATCATTTCAAGCTGCCTTTTCCACATTACATACGGAATATGCACCAAAGCACCTTCTTCCCAGCCCAGGCCAAGCCTGTCCATGATCCACCTTCCCCTGCAGGGCCAACATTCACCCTGATGTGCTCCAGGTTCCCTGGATGAGGCCCCATTTATGCAAACAAACCTGGTGACAGCAGTTAATTTTTAAGTCGCCTGGTGCAAAAACAGTTAAAAGCTCCTTCCCTGAACTGCCATCAGCAACATGCTCCTTGTTTCCAGCTGGATTAATTACTGGTCCATGGGAGTTCAGGGCTCAAGATACTCAGGGTACTTGTTAAGGAGGGTTTGTCTCTAATCCACGGGGGAGACAATCAGCGGCACCGTCAGGAGAGAGGGCTTGGCTAATTAGTGCCCTAACGAGGCCGGGGCTCTGACA
Source organism: Ptilonorhynchus violaceus (assembly GCA_013397565.1). NCBI lineage: Eukaryota > Metazoa > Chordata > Aves > Passeriformes > Ptilonorhynchidae > Ptilonorhynchus > Ptilonorhynchus violaceus. The sequence continues at coordinate 100,344 of VZRJ01001580.1, read as the reverse complement.
CAGGTTATGTCCCCAAGACAATGCCCCCGCATCCCTCAGGGCACGGGTGGGACCATCCACCCGCAGGAGCCACGGTTCTGCTGACACCACCCAAAAATGGAACATCTGCTGGCAAAATTGGGCAGCACCTTCCGGTTTGTGCCACTGGCAGCCTGGGAAGGGCTCAGGTAACCCCCAGGAGGGAGGGTTTGGGAGAAGATGTGGGAAATGTTTCTTTGCCACCCTCTCACACAGGTTGAGTGTTCTAAATTTTAAGGTTCGAGTGTTAATGGTACCGAGCTAATCCCAATCCCAACATTTCCAATGGTCCAAAGCACAGCCAATTCTATTCCAACTGCTCTCCAGTGCTGGAAACAAGAAGGAAAGTGGTTTCTAGTACAGAGCAAAACCTGTGGCTGGGATTTCCTACCCATCCCCACAGCTCAGCCTCAGGATCTCTGGGAAAAGTAGAGTTGAGTCCATGCAGGACCTTGGCTGCACCTGGAAGAGGGAAAAGCAGCAACTGCAGGAGAGCTGGAAGTGAACAGTCATCCCTGAATCCATGTTTGTTGCACTTCCCACTGCTGGAAAACCATAAAACCATCCAGGCTATTGCTCAGCTGCATGGGAGACTCAATTCCAGCAAGGATTTTCCATGTGCCAAGGACCAGCTGGGAGAGAGGAAAGCTGTCCCCATCCCACACCTCTGGCACCAGGAGGGAGCACCAGGAAGCTGATTTCCCAATTTTACTCCTCAATCACATCATCAAGCAAATTTAGAGAACAAATTTAGGGGCAAACTCAGCTGTCACCAAAGCCAAAGTCCAGAAAGCATCGAGATTCCCCCCTGTGAAGGCTATGAAAGTCCCACTGGAACATGGGTTTTCCTGCCCAGTGCAAGTGGGTGACACCCTCCATTCCCAAGGTTGTAGGAACATCTTTGCCCAGGCAAGCAAAGGCTTTATTTCCTTCAAGACCCCTGGGGAAGCAGAGCAATTAAAAGGAGAGTTATTTCCACCTCCTCACTGATGACACCTCTACACCTGCTCAAAGCAGGGGCCTCATTTTTCCAGTCCCTGCCACCATGTTTATATTTATTTTTTATATTTATTTTTGTTTCGGTTTTCTGTAGGTCTTTGTGCAACTTAGAAGCAAAAAAGCTCATTTCTCTCCAGCACAAACAAATAATTATGCTGGCAGCTCTGGGAATCAAGACTCCCACAATAAATGATGGCACCTCTGTCCACAGCTCAGGAGAAACCTTTCCAAAAAGCTCTTTTGAGCTGCCTCACCGTGCTGAAACCCAGAGGGCCACTCCTGAAGAGATCCTTGTTTTATAATAAAGCAGCAGGAGAGGACTGGAAATAAGAGGTTCCACATCAGCACTTTGGGCTGGCTGAGCAAAGGCCCTGCAGGACACAGGGAAAAAAACCTGTTCCTTATTTAACAGAGCTATGAAAATCCCGGGAACAGGGGGAAAAAAAGCCATGCCTGGGGTTGGAGAGCTGCTTCCCACGTGGAAAAGCAGAGCCATCAAACCCCAGGGGCAACTTGGCTTGGCCAAATCTTTGGATGAGGTTTCCTGAGGTCCAAGGACCTGTCCTGCTTGGAAGACAGAAAATCTCCAACCTTACTGCCAGCTTAACACGGAAAGAATTAGTGTTTTATCCATAAAAGAGAACCTGGAGACACTTCAGCAACCTTTGATGTTAAAATACTTGATTTCCAACACTAACATAAAAAAAAATTAACAACATGAATTATAAATCCAGCTGGAAGCTTCTCTGAAGGGAGAGTTTGTCACTCCTGCTGCAGATTTGATGGCACCTGAAATGTTGACAGCCAAACAACCAACAGATATTTTTATTGACCTTTTTATTTGTGCCCACATTCAGCTCCTTGTCCTTGTTCCTTCCTTGGAGTCCTCGTGGGAATGGGCACCTCCAGCTTCACCTTGCTCAGATGGCTTCCCTCTGTCCCAGCAAATCCCCACATGGATGTCTCCTTCACCATCTGGGATGTTTTGGTGCTCTCTCATTTTATTTTAATAGTAAAATAGATTCATTTTTTACTTTCCCATTTCCACGGGAAGTTGCCACTGGTACAAAACAAAAGCTGCCAGTGAGCAGCTCCTGCAGGTGCCACCTGTCACAGTAGCTTAAAAATCCAAGTTTTGCCCTATTTGTCCAGGATTAGGGAAATGATCCATACCAGCCAAGGCACAGCAAACTTCTTCATAAAACTCTATTATTAGTGTGAGCTTGTCTGATTCCACTAAGAAGTGGAAAGTGTGACCTCTCTGCAGAGCACAGAGAAATCTGCACATGTTTGCATTTAAAATCTGTTTTGGTGCATCACACTGGGTGTATCCAGAGCCTCCTGCAGGACACACCTGCCTGAAGAATTCAGGTCCTGCATCCCTGGGGAAGGAGATTTCCCCACAGATGAAATTTCCCTGGGGAGTCCCCTCCATTTTCTCCCAGCAATGAGGTCAGCAAAGGGCTGGACCTGGAGAGAAGGAGTCTCCCACATGCCTAGGGCAGATAATTCCCTGTCTCCATCAGAGGTTTCTCACTCAGGGTCTGATCCCCTCTGCTCCAATCCACAGCAAGAAAGAGGAGGGAATGAACTAGAGGACACAACAAAGGTGTTCACAAGTGACCTCCCTGATTTCGGTGCCTAAAGATCGCAGCAGAGCGTGGAACAAACCTTCTCCCTGTTCCCATTTGATGGGAGGTGACAAAAACAGCTCCAAGGGGAATGCTCCCAGCAGCCTGAGCTCTCCTCACCAGCATTCCCACTGCTTCACAGAGAAAACAAGCACCGCTAACAAAGCTCCACATCCAACCACGACCTGAGCTGCTACAATCCCACGGGAAAGGCGAGATCAGACGGATCCCCCGGAGATGCAGCCACACGGAACAACAGGATGTGGCTGCAGGATGCCAAATCTCCCTCTCCTTTCCCTGCCTCTGCCACGGGTGGCTGCTCACCTGGGTCATCTTGTCCACGGAGACGGGGATGCCGTCGATGGTGAGGGGTGGCAGCTCCGAGTTGACCTCCTGGGGGGCCGGAGCGTGCTCGGCCAGCGCCGACTCCAGGTCTTCCAGGATTGTGCTCTTGTACTTGCGTACCTGTGGGGAGTTGTTAGGCTCAGGTAAACAAGGTGAGGAGCACCAGGAGAGGAGCAGGAGGCAGGGCCAGCCACCTTCCCCAAGGGGCTGCAGAGCAGGAGGAGCAAACAGTGGCACAGCTGGCAGGAAATACCCAGTGGCCCTGGAGAGTTGGGTGGGAGGAAGAGCTGCTGATGAAACTTGAAGCAACGCTGGCAGGGGAAGTGTTTGTGGGATGGAAAGAAAAGTTCTGAAGCAAGATTTGTCATGGGCAGGGTCTGCAACGAGGTGCAAGGACTGACAGCAGAGCTGAGCTCAAACACATCATCATTTGGGGCTCAGCCTGGAGAAAAAGAGGCTCAGGGGGGATCTCCTGGCTCTGCACAAGTCCCTGACAGGAGGGGGCAGCCAGGGGGGGTCGGGCTCTGCTCCCAGGGAACAGAGATAGGATGAGAGGGAACAGCTTCAAGCTGTGCCAGGGGAGGGTCAGGCTGGACATCAGCAGGAATTTCTCTGTGGAAAGGGTTGTCAAGCCTTGGAAGGGGCTGCCCAGGGAGGTTTGGAGTCCCCAAGGAAGGACTGGATGTGGCACTCAGAGCTCTGGGCGGGGGACAAGGTGCGGATGGGGCACAGGTTGGACTCAGTGATCCTGGAGTTAATTTTCCAGCCTCAATGATTCTGGGATCCTGTGATCACTGTGATCACCTGTGCCCTCTAATTTTCAATCCAGGAAGTTCACCCCTGGTGAGATGTGCCAGGCAGCCATTCCTGCAGAGAAGGACCTCAGTGCCACCCTCATGTCACGGAATCACAGAATCATTAAGGAGATCACTGATTCCAACCACATCCATAAACTCTAAACTCTGATTTCCAGGGTTTTAAACACAACCTTCAGATCCCTACCAAGCTTCCAGGGCTGTCCTGAGCAGACCAAAACCTGCGGAGGAGGCGAGGAAGCTCTCACCCAACCTTCCTAGGGACACCTACCACGTTCTCCAAGGGTGCAGCACCGAATACTTTAAAGACAGGGTTGGGTTTGGAGGGTGAGATGCACAGGACGATGGCCTGCTGCCCCACTCTGGTGGTGTACTCGTCCAGCGTGGCCCGGAGCTTCCTGAAACACAGGGACAAACCAGGGAATCAGCTGAAGGCCCTGCAGAAACACAACCCCTCTCACTGTCAGCTCCCTTTCTTCATGCTGCCCATTCACAAAGCAGGTGAGAAATGGAGCCCCAGCTGCTCGGCTCGGCCACATATTCAGATTATTCCTCCGCTCCGCAGGCCTGCTGTGTTCCCTGCAGTCACCCAGCAGCTCAAATGACAATTATTCTCCCCTTCTCTCCTTTTTTTCATTGATGTAAAAGGAGAAATCACCAGAGCAGCAGAGAGTCTGCACATCCACTCTGTCTTAGCAACACAAAACTTGTGTTTTGTTGAGCCACTTGAATGATTCATCAAAGGAGGTCCGCAGACACAGGTTATTTTACATCCACATCATAACAGTGCAATTCTCTAGTAAAAAAGTCCTGCTCACACCAGAACTGTAAGAATTCAAGCTACAGGATAGGCAAGAACTGGAAAAATTGCAACAGCTCGGCACAGGAAACCCAGATGTCCCAACACCTGCCCCATTAGCAACTCCCTTTGGAACGATCTCCCTGTGGGATGAAAACGTTCCACTGTGTATTTTCTGCCTCTTATTCACTTTTAAGCAGTGCAAGAGCCAGAAATGTCGGCAGAAGCTCCTAAAGGAAGAGAGAAGTAGGGTTTCCCTCAGAAAACCTGAGCACTCCATGAGGTGAGAGTCCCTGTTGTGATCATTTCAGAACCTGCTGTTGCCAAAAAGCACCAGCAGCACCACCAGCTACACAGAGACCCCAGAATCAGGAGTTTGAACTCCCCACTTGATTCCCAGCGGTGTGAAAAATCAAGCACAAACGGGTTCAACTGATCAGAGTGGGAAAAAACGATGTTTTGTCATTATCTTACATGTAGTAAAATGAATTAGTTGCATGAAGGGAGAAAAAATAATTCCCTCACAGAGCAGTTTCTTTAAAAATATATTGTTCATATTTGAAGGGAGACAAGAATTTGCTCTTCAGAAACACTGCAATAAACCTGGCTGAGTCAGCAGAGTTGGTGGAAGGAGGCAAAACCAGAATGGAGCTGTAAAAGGCAGGGAGTTCACTCCCAAGGAATATTATCTAACAGTAACTCTGCCCAATTATTTAACATTAACCGTCCAATGAAATCCCAAACAGCACAAGAAGCAAAAATTGCTTTGTTCCAAAGCCTAATGAATAGTAGCAGCCAATATTTACAAAAGTTTCCTGAACATGGACTTGCAGGTGATGCCTCCAGGCTGGAAACCTGCGCAGTCCCTCCGGCTCTGGCGCTCCTCGGAGGCCATCAGGTGGGCAAACAGCCTCAGAGCACCTGGAATGCAGCACCTGGAGGCCTACAGAGGTTTGGTGTCTCCACAGCAAGACTCTGAAGCCAAAAGAAGTGTTTCAACTCCAGCAGGAATCTCCCTTTGATTATTCTTCCTAAAACTGTGCTCTACAGGCTGGGTCAATTTTCAGCACAGAGCTTGTCCACTGGCAAAGGAAATTTGGACATACACAGAATTTATTTCCAGAACCGTTTCATCCTGCAGAAAAGGCTTTTTTCACGAGGTAGATAAATCCTTTGCAGATCTGGGATATGGATGGAGCTTCAAATTCTGCTAAAGCCACTATGGATATCTTGCAATGTTACTGTGACAGACTTAACTGGTGACCAGCTGGGGTTAAAACAGAACAGTGGATCCACTCAGATGAATGTCAGTCCTGGTGGCCATAAAATCACTTTAGAGAGGAGTAGAGCTGAAATTTAAGCCTTTAATGCGAACTAAACCACAACTCTTGGGTTATAGATACTCCCAAAAAAATCCCTGAGCGGGGCAACTTCTGGACAGCCCTTGGTGTGACCCATACATGGGATCAGAGCCAGATGGAGGCCACTGAGGTGCCAGAGGGCAGGTGAGGCCTCACCTGAGCAAACGAGTCTGCTGCCTCTTCCGGATGGATGGGTTGGACTCAAAGACGTGCGGCCGCTTCCGTTTCTTCCCCGTTGCCACGGCGGCAGCTGCTGCCATCCCCACAGGGCCTGCAAACCAAACCACAGAGCGGGGGAATCAGCACAGGCAGAGCAGGAACCCACCAGGATGTTGCCATCGTGCCCTACCACCCAGGGATGGGGGCCGAGGGTCTCCCCACCGGATCCAAGCGACACAAAGTCCGCCCCGAGCTCTGCTCTCCGGCATCGGAGGTGGATCGTGCCCCAAAGTGGCAAATCCCAGCTCAGTCCCAAGTGAAAGTCACATGTTTCAGTCTAAAGTTTTCCTTACAATACCAGGATTCTGTATTTTATCTTCCAAACATACTGAAAAACTCCTAAATATGCCAAGACTTTGAATAACTGACTGAACTGAGGAGATCCCGGTGCCTGAGGAGAAGAACCCCAGTACAGCACCACAAATCCTGCTTGGACACCTCAACCACAGCACCAGGAGTCTGAGGCTTTCCCAAGGGATTTAGGACCTGTTCTAATGGGGAAAAAAAATTGAAAATCCAGAGTTCCTACAAGAGTCTTCTGAAGACCACCCAGGCCTGAAGAGCTTGTGTGCTAGAAGGGAAGGGGAAACAAAAAATCCTGCAGGATGGGAGGCTGGAAAATCCATAAGCAAAGGGCATGGAAATGCTCAGGAGGGTGGTGGAACTTCACAGGTTTGGTCCAGCACATCAAGAGCTTTATTCTTCAGATAAAGTCTGATACAGAGCCAGGCCAGACTCCCAGCGCTTATTTATCACTCCATATTTCTACTAATGCAGACCAACTAGAAGGCCAGTCTGGAGGACATTTGGCTTCACTGGCAGGAACTTGTGATTCTCAAATACTTTCCCAGTCCAGATATATTGGGATCTTTTGTGGCATCTCCCTGGGAGAGGCCCAACACGTGAGCTCTCCCTGACTCAGCGAGGCCGTGCCACGCTCCTGGGTTATTTTTGCTGTTGTTTATATGGGGCCTGAAATAATTTTGCTCTTTGACATAGCATTTTAGTTTTGATATTTGAGGCAGCATTTTAGCAGGGATTTTTTTTCATTGTACAAACCAGCCTGGCATTCCCAGCACCTCTGGGATGAAGATGAGGATTCGAGCGGCCGGCAGAGCTCGCGGAGAAGCCAGGGAGAGCTGGAGCATCCCGTGGGGTGACGGGATCACCCAGCACCCCCACGAGGTGTGGAGCACCCCCAGGAGGATGTGGAGCACCCCTCAGGCTTTACCTGCAGCTGCCAGGTGGGCGGTGACCTCGTCGGTGGCCGTGGAGTTGAGGATGTCGGAGTCGTCGTAGGAGGTGTCCTCGGGCGAGGAGGGCGAGTCCTCGTCGGCGCTCAGCATCCCGTGCTCCGTGTAGGTGGCCACGTGCACCTGCTGCACCTGCTGGGCCACGGCGTGGGCCTCGATGGTCGCCATGTGCTCTGCCTGGGTCACTCCGTGTTCTTCCATCAAGAGTCACTGGCGGAGGGGACAGAAATCACAGTTTGTGAGAGATCGCCTCCACCAGGGGCAGTGGATGTCTGTGGGGGGGAAATAACTCCCCCAGGAGGCAGGAGGGGAGCCTGAAGTTAAAGAGCTTGGAAAAATCCATGCTTCCAAACAGGGCAGGGCACCCAGATGCCCTTATCTCTGCGGGAGGAAAGGTCCCCGAGGATCCCACAGCCCTGAGATTGCGCATCCCTGACCCGCTACATTAAAGGGTCAAAGCTGGGACTTGTTTTTGCCAAGTTCCAGCTTTCAGGGAAGAGGCCCGAGGGTGACACACAACCTACCCCAACCTCAGTTGCCCAGGACACAAGTGAGGATGCCAGGACAGAATCTCAGAATCATTTAGGATGGAAAAGACCTCTGAGACCATAGAGTCCAAGCTGTGCCCAATCCCCACCTTGTCCCCAGCCCAGAGCACTGAGTGCCACGTCCAGGAATTCCTTGCACACCTCCAGGGATGGGGACTCCAAACCTCCCTGGGCAGCACCTTCCAAGGCCTGACCACCCTTTCCACAGAGAAATTCCTTCTGATGTCCAACCTGAGCCTCCCCTGGCACAGCTCGAGGCCGTTCCCTCTCCTCCTGTGCCTGTTCCCTGGGAGCAGAGCCCGACCCCCCCTGGCTGCCCCCTCCTGTCAGGAGCTGTGCAGAGCCAGAAGGGCCCCCCTGAGCCTCCTTTTCTCCAGGCTGAGCCCCTTTCTCAGCTCCCTCAGCTGCTCCTGGGGCTCCAGCCCCTTCTCCAGCTCCATTCCCTTCCCTGGACATGCTCCAGCCCCTCAAGGTCTCTGTTCTCAGGAGGGACCCAGAACTGGACTCAAGAGTCCAGAAATGGGCAAAACCATTACAACCTGAGCCCAAATATCCGAGAAAGCTGATTTATTTAAGGCATCCAGTGGCAAAGCACTGAGCAAAGCAGCAGCTTACACAGTCAGCAGGGCACTGGACCACACACTGTGAACATAAATCTGTGCAGAAGGACCAGCATGGGAGGTACACGGATATTTTCACTCTGTGTCTGCCACACATTTGTGGAAAAGAAATGGCACATCCTCGAGATATTTTCAAACAGAAGAATTACAACCTCAGTCCTCGAAAACAGATTCCCCAAAAGGAATCTCTTCCTGCTCAGGGCAAAGAGCAGGAAGAGGAGACCAGCTGCAGGCAACAAAAAAAAAATAAACAAAAAAAATTCTGACCTTGTAAGTACAGTCATGGAATTCCAGCTCCTGACTGACATCAGGTCACAGAATGCCATGGAGGGGTCTATGAGACATGGGAACCCAAACCACTTTGTCAAGAGGGTTATTCTGACCAAACAAAAAGGAGCTTGTAGCCAGGTGGGGGTTGGTCCCTTCTCCCAAGAAACAAGCCATAGGACAAGAGGAAATGGGCTCAAGTCGTGCCAGGGAGGCTCAGATGGGAAAATTTCTTCTCCAAAAGGGCTGTCAGTGGAACAGGCTGCCCAGGGAAGTGGTGGAATCCCCATCCCTGGAGGGATTTAACAGACCTTGGGGAGATGGTCTAGTGGTGGGATTGGCAGTGCTGGGGGAAGGGTTGGAATATTCTATCCAAGCATACACTGGAGGAATAGCAGAGCTGCTGGTTTGAGACTTACAATCCCACTGAGACTAGATCTGAAGCCAAACCAGCACCAGACTCCCAGTCCTCCCTAAAAGGCTCCTGGAGTCCGATGCTGCTGTTGTCCAACCCTGTTTACAACTTGGATTGTAATATTAGAACCCTCCAAAAATAGCAGGAATCCAAACAGCGCCAGTGAGGAAGGGACTGAGACGTTGAGGTACATGGAAGCAAACTGAGAATTTTTGGTGGAGAAACAATCAGCCCTAACCCCCTCCCAAGAAATTTATTTTGCCATCACCAGGGAAAAATGGGGAAAAAAAAATATTTCAGGCAAATCGTTAACAGATCAACTCAGCCACCATGCTCTTCCTGAAGGGAGACATTCCTGCTTTTCTCACTGGAGCAATGGAACTTTAGGTATTTCTATTAAAATTTAAAAATCCATGGAAAAATATGATCAGAATATAACTGACAAAACACAGTGACCTTTAAGTTCACCAGTAGACAAGACAACGGATGCTTCCAATTCCATTTCCATTGGAAGGAAACCTTCCAACCAAGAGGCAACCTACACCAAAATGCCACAAACACTGAAACCTTGGGGAAGTCATTCCCATATTCAAATTATTCCCAAAGGATTCCTGACACAAGCCAGGCTTTGTGGGCCAACACCTTGACCGGCAGGTGATGGTGTCACCAACCCAGCAAAGCATCCCTGTGACACTTGGATTTGAGCAGGGATCCAGGCACAGGGGATGAAAGGAAAGCTGTTCTTTATTAGCTTTAGAGATGGGCACTCATCAATTCCAGAAAAGGAACGCTGATTCCCGGTTTTCTTTGGAAACCAGAACAGCTCCAGGCGCAGGGAAAGCCTCATGACGCGACGGTGCCTGCGAAGACACTTCCTGGTAGTCGTGGCTTAGTCCAGAAGCCTTGGATGACAGCCAGAAGTATTTTTAAAGTGCTTATAAAAAATATGAGGATAAAGTCCCTCTCATCACACAGTGCAGTTGCTTCATGGCTGTGCCAGGGGTTCCTTTGATGTCCTGTCAGCTCTGATCAAGGGCTGTTGACGCCGTCGCTGGAGGAACACCAGATGCAGGGGGAACCAGCAGAGCTGCACCACTCAAAGCGCCAGAAAACAACAGAAACTGGTCATAAAAACCATAAATTCTACACCAAATTTAAACCCACGTGGATTGAAATGAAGGACTCTGTGGTGTGAAGGTAACAAGTAACAACTCAACCCATAAAACCCATGAGGGTCATCCCACCGTGGACACCGTCCTGTACCACCACCACCATCCAGCTGGCTCCAAACCGAGCCCAAAATAAAAGGTGCACACCAGAAAAAAATCATGAGGAACAGCTGCATGATGGAAAAACTCCCTTACACAGCCAGGCCTGGAATTATTTTAAACCTTTAGCCCACTGAAGCGGTTTTACTTCAGATGCTGCAGAAGACACGACTCTGAGACAGACTGAACCTGGAGATGAGCATTTATTCTGCTGGAATGTTAAATCATGAGGCCATTTTTACTGACTCATCCAACACCTCATTAATTTGAAACCCTGTTCAGATCAGCAATAAATAAAAGAATTGCTGGGTCTCATTCTTTGGTGGTTTAAATAATTTTGAAAGGAAGCAAAATATGAATTTTATGGAGAGTTTGAGAGACCTGTTTGCTCTGTCCTCATCCTGAGCTGGCACAGCTCACTCCAGCCACGGAGTCAGATCCCTCCCAGGAGAGCTGCCATGGCATGAAAGGAACCTTGGAGAATGCAGGGCAAAGTTTTAAGTGAAAGAGGGTAGATTAAGATCAGTCATAAGGAAGAAATTCTTCCTTTTTGCCCAGAGAAGCTGTGGCTGCCCCATTCCCGGAAGTGTCCAAAGCCAGGTTGGATGGGGCTTGGAGCAACCTGGGATAGTGGAAGGTGTCCCTGCCCGTGGCAGGGGGTGGAACTGAATGGGCTTTCCCTTCCAGCCCAAACCATTCCATAATTCCATGATTCCACCATTCTGAGATAGGGTGGGAACAACTAAGAACCTCCGAAACACCAAATATAAAAATCTCACGTTCAAATTTTGCAACCAGACCTTCCTTCTGCTTGGGCTTTTCAGAGCTCACTCAATGACCAATCCCTTCCACCAGCCAAGATCACACAGCCCAAGAAGTCACTGGGAAAAAGGGGCAGTTGATTTTCTCACAAAACTTGCTGCTCCATCAAATAAAGGGTTCTGTACTTTCACTGCTAATAATCCTGATTATCAGAATTCAGGCTTTGCATTTTCATATCAAGAGTGAGTCATTATGGGTGGAAAACCACAAGGGAAAAGTTCACCTGTGCTCTGTACCAGCACCAACAATGCTGATCAAGCCAACGTTGTGGTTGCTCAGTCAGCTCAGGTGACATCAGATGCACCCGGGGTTTTTAATTTATTTAGTTTTAATTTGCTTTGTTTTTTTAAATTAGAGTAACTTAAAGGACTTATTTGAGAGGGTCAATTCTACATATCCACTCTCAAGAATAATCCCTCTAGCTTGTTTCCTCATTTCTTTCAAAGGAATGAAAACTCTCCTGATTTTTCTTTTCCAAACCATTTTCTGTTTGATCTGCGCGCCGCAGCCAGCACCAATTCCTTATCCACAACCCTGCTCCACACATGAACTCAGCATGGAGCACTTTGCCTGGCACTACACAGGAATCTCAAAGAGGAAAAAGAAAATCTGGTTCATTATTCAGGCTGCTCCTCCTGCTCTTGGTTTTACTTCAACGAAATCCTGCTCCGAGTGTTTTCCAGAAAACCTGCAACGCCTCCTCCCTTCCTTCCACTCTTTTGGTGAAGCTGACAAGCATCTGGAGTTTCATATGCCCTTAATGGATTCAAGCCTCTGCCACAAATAAGTTGTTTGCTTTGCATTAAACACCACCACACTGGCACTTCTGTTCTGGGAGGCGACTGCAGAGTGTTAACCGACAGAGCTCCCGTGCTCCTTCTCTGGCAGCAGCTCCGTGGTGTTCATCCCTTCCATGGTTCAGCACCTCTGTGAGGAAATCCTCCTCTCAATCAGCTTCTGGCCATTGCTGGCTTTTCCCTCCCCCTTGCAGAGGGAGCTGTGGTGATTCCTCACTAAATCCTGCTCCATCTCCATCCCTCGGCCACGGAGCAAGGCTGGAGCAGCTTCCCAGTTCCACAGCTCAGCAAGATGCTGCTGGTGGCACCCAGGACTCCACGCACATTCCCACCGAGCTGCTTCCTCGCTTCCAGGAGGGTAAGGAAGACCACGCTGCCCCCATTTATTTTAAGAACTACCAACTGCTTGCAGCTGCACCAGCTCATCCTCCTCCCTGCCGCGGCACCATGGGCACCGGTGGCATCTCGCGACAGGGAGGGATCGAAAATACCTTTGATGATCTGGGTTGATGTGACGTGAAGGAGATTTTTCAGTCAGCTGGGTCACCGTTCATGGATTCAATCAGATTAAAAAGCACTTCCTATGCACTTAGTGCACAAGAATGTGTTATTTTAAAAGCTGTTTCAAACTTCCGGCTGCGCGTCTCGATAAACTCCAATTTCCCTGCAGAGACAGCCTGGAATAATTCGTAAGTGAAAACTGATCTTAGCAAGAAATCAATCATTGGCCATTTACTCATGAAATCAAATCCTGTTTGAGTGGAATTATACCTTTGAAACTGTCCAGTCTTGCTTTTTCTGTTCTGGCACAAGACCCTCTACGCAGTTTTTTAGGAGAGTAGGTACGTCCTGGTTTATCATCAGCAGATTTCTGGTCCATCAGATTCTGATGGTTACAACCATGAAGAGCCAACCTCATCCAGGCAACACAAACCCAGAGATGGTATTCCATGGTTTTCACCAGGAGCCATGACTGAAATCACTGCTGTTCATCAAACCTCATTAGCCTTGGGAGATTTGTGTCTTCCCTTGGATGACAACAGCCAGAAATGGCCCGGTTTTGGTGGTTCCTGAGGTGGTCTGAGTTAGGGGAGCTTCCAGTTGAGGGGAGGATTAGAGGACAACCTTTAAAAGGGAGGAATGGCCAATCCTGGTGTTGTCCTGGCTCTGTTTCTCCTCTGTCTGGGCCAGCTGGTACCTGGAAGCCACATCTCACCCACCTCCCAGCCAGGAGCTTGGTCACAGCATTCCCAATGATGCTGGTTAAGAAACCACTTCCAGGTGAAATCAGAACTCCCAAGAGGTCTGTGCCAGCCAATCACGACTGCACCAGCTTCCAGGAAAACCCAGGAGAAAGCCCCTACTCCCATCACTCAGCTGAGTGAGCCAGTCCCAGACCTCCTCCTGGTCTCTCCTCCATGGGGACAAAAGAAAGAGGATGTTCAGATCCTCCCCAGCAGGTGATTCCAGACTCCCAGTTACAGAAACGTAGCTCTTTCCATGATTTCCACATTGCACTGGCATCTCTCACTGGGTAAATATTGTTCATCAATTCCCATTTAGGGTGAATTTGATACCACTCCTGTATAAAACCGTGCCTAGAGGGAATTACCCCTGTGGGTTTGATAAGCAAACAATGCTATTCACTGGGATAAGCTTGATTAATATCTCACTTATCACCACAACTCATTTAAATGCACATTTAAATCCCATTTTCCACAGAAAAAGTCCTCCCTTGTTCATGGAGAGAATGTTGAGGCCTACACCTCAAAATGATAAAAAATGGGGGTTTTTTTCCAGTGAAGCATCTGCCCCCCTGGAAGCTGTGCAAGGTCTTAGATGGGAACGACTTTCCAGGACTGGAGACACCGATTCCTGTCAGCAGCACAACTGATACCAGGCACAAAGCAAAGATAAGACACTCCAGTTTACTCCTCTGTTATCAAGATGGGAGTGAACATCTTATTTCACGTGGACGGTCTCCGCCTGTCAGCAGAGATGCAGCAACAGGAGGAACAACAGGACCCAGCCCTCGTTCCACAGCGTCCTCCTGTGGCATAACATTAGTAAAATGATCCTTTTAATTAGGATGGGGGGGAAAAAAAATCCCACTGCTCCCAGCCTCAGCGTGAAAAGACCTAAAAGCAAACGGATTCTAGAAAACAAAACCAAAGTTCCTCCTATTAACGCGCTCTCTTTGTCACAATCTCACATCAAAGAGCAAAGAAATCCCCCTGCAGGACAAACGTCACATGTGGCAGGTCTGGAAAAGAAACAAATAGGATTTCACACGTATTTATTAGGATAAACCCTCCTATTTGCTGCTGAAAGCTGCCATTTGGTGATGTGATAGGACACTCATTTCATCAGGGACGATGTGATTTGCAACGGGTCCTTTTTGCAGCTTAATTTCACATATTTAGCACCAAATACCAGCAGGAAGCTACAGGGTGAACACAAGGATGAGGTGGATTCTTGAGTCTTCTTGAAGACTCCTCCCAAGCTTTGCCACCAAAAAATAATATCCCAGTGGAATCAATCCTCCCCAGGAAGACCCCCAAGGATAAAAGGACACATTGAGCGTTCGGAAACCCACGGGAAGGGCAACCACCCCATCCCAGCCTGTGCCAGCCGAGTGTAATCCAAACCTGGAAGTCAAACTACACCACAGAATCGTAAACCACAGGATGGAATTCTCATTTAGCATTCCCTTGCTTCCCCCCAGGCTCTGCAGGTTTCACATGAAGCGTTTGAGGTGACTCTCCCCTACCAGTATCCCCCAGTAACACCTGGGACAGAACCTTCTTCCCTACAATTTTTTTGCAGGATGTGTGGTCTGCCACGAATTTAGGAAACAGAACATACGATAAATGTCATTCTCCAAGGGAATACTTTGTCACCTCACACATTCTTCCATTTTATTTAAAGAACCACATAGAAATCCCAATTTTAACCTACTTTTCCCCAGCCCTGCAGAACCCAGGAGTCATTTTAACAGCGTGAAGCGAGTTACTCATCTTTAGTCAATTCAGCTTTTTTTAATTAACAGCCAAAGTGGTCTTTTAAGAATTCCTAACCCAATAAGCACAAGCTGCCGTTTGCTGCTGGCTGACAGCATTCCTGGCACGGCACAGAGGCGCAGCCCTCGCCCCGCCGGGATTACCGCCGGAAAGACGGAGCGCGGCCCTCGCTGGCTGCAGGAAGGTGCAAATGTTCCCAGTTTTAATCCTCTTTTATGGAGAGAGAGGATTAGTGGTTATGCTGGACTACCACAGGAAAAGAGAATGGGAGTGGGTTATCCGGAGGGGTTTGAGCAGGAGGGTGGTGATGGGAGACACCGCGGCCTCGTCCGGAGGAGGCTCCAAGGTGCGAAGCGTCACGATGTGTCCAGCGTGGATGAGCTCTGACCAACCTTGGCTGTATCATGGAATATCCTGAGTTGGAAAGGATCCACAAGGATGATCCAGTCCAGCTCCTGGCCCTGCACAGACACCCCAACAATCCCACGCTGTGCATCCCTGTGAGAGTTGTCCCAACGCCCCTGGAGCTCTGGCAGCCTCGGGGCCATGCCCATTCCCTGGGGAGCCTGTTCAGTGCCCCAACATCCTCTGCGGGAAGAACCTTTTCCTAATATCCAACCTGATCCTCCCTTGACATAGTTTCATAGAATTCCCTCAGATCCTGTCACTGGTGACACAGAGCAGAGGTCAGAGCTGCCCCTCCTGAGGAAGCTGCAGTCCCCGATGAGTCTCCCCTCAGTCTCCTCTTCTCCAGGCTGGACAAACCAAGCCCCCTCAGCTGCTCCTCCTATGGCCTCTCCAGCCCTTTCCTCATCCCTGTGTCCCTCCTTTGGACATTCTCTAACAGCTCTGTACCTTTTTTATATTGTGGTGCCCAAAATTATGATGGATCACCCGAAGGACTCGGTCCCCGCATGGCATTAATTCAACAAGATTAGCAGATGATAAAAACAGACAATACAGTCCTAACCACGTTCAATTATCAAACTTCCACCCAAAATGGTACCCTGGCCACTCCTTCTTGATGTTCAAGTGGTTCAAGAAGGAAGTGAACCAAGCATGTCTGCTTGGCTGCCCTGCAAAAGATGCACCTGAGGAGGAAAAACTCCCCAAAAATCCCACTGGGAACTAAGGAGCATAAGGACATGGACCTGTTGGAGCGAGTCCAGAGAAGGACACAACGATGCTCCCAGGGCTGGAGCTCTGGAGCCAGGCTGGGAGAGCTGGGGGTGTTCACCTGGAGAAGAGAAGGCTCCAGGGAGACCTCAGAGCCCCTTCCAGAGCCTAAAGGGGCTCCAGGAGAGCTGGAGAGGGACTTGGCACAAGAGCCTGGATTGCTTGGACAAGGGGGAATGCCTTCCCACTGCCAGAGAGCAGGGTTAGATGGGACATTGGGAAGGAATTCCTGGCTGGGAGGGTGGGGAGACCCTGGCACAGGTTCTCCCTGTGCCCAGAGAAGCTGTGGCTGCCCCTGGATCCCTGGAAGTGTCCAAGACCAGGTTGGATGGGGCTTGGAGCAACCTGGGATAGTGGAAGGTGTCCCTGCCCATGGCACGAGATGAACTTTAAGGTCCTTCCAGCCCAAACCATTCCACAATTCCATGATTTTACGACCCTGAAGAGGGAAATTGTCACCTCTGCAAACAACACACCAGGTACGTGACAAAATCCAGTGTCACGCTCGCTGCCTCGCCTTCCTCAACATTAAAATTTGTGTTTTCTGGGCGGTAAAAAAAAGTGCATTTCCAGCCCAACCTGACCAAAGAGATTGGCCTGCGAGTCCTTCAGGTCTAAAGCACCTCCACGCTGGGTTTAAATGCTGCTTCCAACACTTCCCTCTCCGTACTGACGGAGCCTGTTGAGCAGGCCGGGTGCTCTCCGAGCATCCCGCTCCGCTCCCGGCTGCCTCCCACACGGCCAGAGCGGACACTGCAGACCCAGCCCCGGGGAGAACACCCAAAACTGAGCCAGCCTGGAATTCCAGCCCTGACCCACCTTAACTCTGTGCTCAGCTGGGGTTTTTCCTGCTTTGAGCACACAGCACGGTATGCAAATCCTGCGGGAATTCCAAGTTTTTACAGCCCCTGCAACAACCACGCGTTCGATACGCTGAAAATGGACCATGAATTTTTATTTGCTGCTACATTCTCTACTTCAGATGTCTTTCACATCTCTCCACCACCACCTCCATCTACATATGCTTCTGATTATCAGGGCTGAAGTATTCCAACCATTCCCAGGAAAATACATGGTTTCCTTCTGGAGCTAGAGACCAAACTTACTGATTTACCTGCAAATCGCCGGGAAAGCTCACGATGCAGAAACAATAAGCCTGAAAATAACTCAATTCTCAACCCAAAGCAGCTACAAGAAGAGGTTTGAATTCACCATCTCCTCCTAGGGAGGAAAAGGAGCAGCACTACTTAAGTCCCTTCTCCTTCCAAAGGGAAATGAGGAGTTAAAGGATTTTCTTGGTGCCCAAGAAAGCGGCTGCAGAAGCAGCAGGAGACTCTAATGGCTGACACCAAAAATAAACTTCTTCATTTACACAGCATTTCTCAACATAAATAAAACATGGGCACTCTGGGCTGTGGTCTTGCGAGTATTTTTGACCCAGACTATGGAGAAGTTTTCCAAGCCTCCAAGTCATCCCTGTTTGATTCCTTTAATTAGATGGTTACGTAATAACCAGTGGGAGGGACTCAGTTGCTTCTGGATTGGCTTCCTTGGTCACACTGGTTACAAGCAAAACACGGTCTGTAAGTGAAAAAACACTTCCATGGTTTTTTCCTTATGTATTTGAGGTCAGGTGAATTTTGTAGGGCTGAAAAAGTTGAGTTTCCCTCCGAGTCGCTGCCACTCTGTAGGATCTGAGCAACCCATTTATTATTTACAGGCAACACAGACAGCACACAAACAGGTAAAATAATTCACACATCTGCCTTGCAGAGGCAGAGAGTCACCAACATCCAACACAAATAATGCTCCATGCTGAGGAAACACCTGCTTGCATCCTCCAGCACAAAACCAGGCTCTGTGTCCCACCGAAAGCAGCAAAGTCCCCGAGAAAGGATGGAAAACAGGAAGAAAAGGAGACACTGGACTTCCAAATCCTACTGAGATGGAACACACCTTCCATCCTAAGGGTCTTTGTATATCTACATTTTTTTTCCAGGAGGAAAAAACCCAACCAAATGGCATTTAATTGACATCAAAAACTGAATGCAGCTGGTGATTTCCAAAACAAAGCAGGAGCACAACTTTGATTACCTGGGCACCCTCTCCCTGCTGCCCTCTTGCTCACACTCCTGGTGAGAACACAGGGACTGCTCCTCGTTGTAGGCTGTGCTATTCCCAAAAGGATAATGAGCTCCCAGCGGGAGTGTCCAACTGGCAACTGCATCAGCCCCACCAGTTTTGGGGAAAAAAAGCAGAAGTAAAACGACCAGAATTGGGGAAGACACAAGTATTGAACCCCACTGCAACTGCTGCAGTGGATACAAAATAAACCTGAATTTCCCCAAAGCTGGAAGGTCCTGGATGGTCCAGGTTTATCCTGGGGAGGTGAGAGGTTCCTCCACACCCCATACAAATCCCTGCACAACTCTGGACCTTAAAACCTTGCCCCACGCTCCACTGCAGCCTTTAGGTTGGAAAGTGGTGAGAATTTCTGGTGGAGGCTTAAGTTTCAGGAGATAAAAGACACCAGTGATGGTCAGAGTTTTATGGTTTGTAATATTTGAAAACCAGAAGGGTTTTGCCGAGATTTCTTTACCTGGTTTAGGTTGGATTTTAGGAAAAGGTTCTTCCCCCAGAGGGTGGCTGGGCACTGAACAGTCCAAGTAAAATCCCCACCGTGCGGCAGAAGTTATTTTAAAAATAAAAAAAAAAAAAAAGGTGGTTTAAAATTATTTTATTAAATAGCTCAAGCACTGGGTAATGGGTAACACAAAATATCTGCACTGTGTTTTTTTCCCATGGATCAACTTCAGAAGCGGCGTAAGAAAGATAAAAGTCCAAGGCTAAATTTCACAGAACTCCCTGCACCGAAAATCATCAACAAAACCCCACCATTCCTACTGACAGCACAGAATGTTCTTATGTGGAAAAGTCTGGATTAAATTTTCTTGGTAAAAGGGATACAGGAGCACAGCAGAGTTCACTGTGCCCTGCTGCCTTCCTGGAAGACACTTTTCCAGCTCAGAGGAGGGTAATGCATAAAAAATAATCATTCCCAAAGCCTTCAAGAGACAGGAGCTGCAGAGAAATCTCCCTTCACTGGAAAAGCAATGGAAATATTTCCAGAGCTTGGACATGGACATGGCAAAAGCTGGACGTGAAGGGAGATGGACACTAACAGTGGTCCCAGTGCTCCCAGTCTGGGCTCTGCAGTCTCCTGGGGTTCCTTAGTTTCCCTCACAAAGCTGAAATTCCAGGCCTGAGCTTGCCAGGAGTGGAAGTGCCTGGTTTAAGTCTGAGAAGGGATGATTCAGGCTGCTGAGTGACAGGAAAGTTCTGAAATTCCAACACCTGAAGAATTCCCCATGCCAAGACACCTGTGGCCTGGAGGGGGACATCGGAGCAGGTGACCAGGCATGGGAATTCTGTCCAGACAATCAACTGACAGGGAAAACCTCAGTGTCACCAACCTCACTCAGGAGCAAAGTGGCCTTTGCTCATGGAATCATGGAATTGTTGAAGTTGGGAAAGCCCTCTAAGATCATGGAGTTCAACCACCAACTCAGTGCCACTAAAACACATCCTCAAGTGCCACATCCACGGGTTTTTGAACACTTCCAGGGATGGGGACTCCAGCACTGCCCTGGGCAGTCTCCATACCTTAATCCCCCAAGTTTTCCCATGTATTTTCCCGGTGGAGCCACACAGAAGTGCAACCTCCAGCCTACACCAAGGCCTGTCACTGGCAGAGGTGGGTTTTCCAGGATGGCTTAATTTACCTCTGGAATTTACTTCTGTTTGTTTTTCTGGCACATCCACATCCACACCCATGTCAGGATAACTCACAAGCTGGTTACTCAGGCCAAGTTACCTCCATCAGGCCACACACTTTCTAAATCCTAAAAAATTCCAAGAGCTGCACAAAACCTGGGATGAGGCCGAGGGCTCCCAGCTCGCTGTGTTTATGGCCTGTGCACAAGAGGTCACGGCAAAGCCTCACAAAAATGATGTGAGGCTGCTCAAAACCAACTGGGATGCAATAAAACTCCAGGGAAAGCAACTGAGACACTCCATAAAACACCAAACACAAGCAGAAATGAGAGAGGAATACGAGAGGATTTAACTGAACACTGCACTGCAACACCTCATGGAATTATGGAATGGTTTGGGTTGGAATGGACCTTAAAGCCCATCCCATTCCACCCCCTGCCAGCAGCAGGGACACATCCCACTATCCCAGGTTGCTCCAAGTCCCGTCCAACCTGGCCTTGGACACTTCCAGGGAGGGATGGGCAAGATTAAAACCCTGAAAAAACATTTGATATGATCCTGAGCTTTCCAAAGACACCAGCATCAACCACTTCCTCTTTCACCCTCGATGGAAAAAAAAAAACATTGCTCCCAGTTTTCCAGCATGAAAATTTCAATTAAAATTTGAACGGTTCTCTCATCTATTTCCCCAATATTTGGACATTAAAAGTTCAGTGTAAGAGGATTTAAAAAGGAAAAACTGATATGGATAAAGCAGAAGATGAGGCAAAGTCTAAAGTGAGGATGAACACGAGTTCACACTGGGAATCCTTTCAGGACATGGGAAGAGGATCTAAAACCGTGGAGAGCAGCAAGGCTTAGAAACAAAACCACAACAGCCAGGCCCTGCCTGAGGTAAAAATCCCAAATTCTGGAAATAACAGTTCAATGGAGGAGTAAAAAAACCAATAAAAGTATAAAGCACAGCTCCCAAAGAAAACATTTCCCCACACAATGAAAATCATCTGTAGCTGCAGGAGAGCAAAGACTCGGTAACCTCAAATGTAGGCAGGGTCTTGAGCTGAATTATTACTGTCCCTTAATTATTATTTACACTAGAAGGGTCCTGAGCACCTCACTCAGAGCCAGGTCTGTCCTGAGCCACATGTTTTAGAACCCTTTTTTGGGTATATTAATAAATACCAAATTACACCCCTTTTTTACAGGCAATTTACATCCTTTTTGGGTATATTACATGGGGGGGAGGTGAGTGATTAACACGTTTCAGCTCGCTCCCCACCTCCTGTACAAAAGGAGGAAAAATGTACATGTGGAAAATGTGAGGAAAAATAAAGGGGAGAGGGAAAGGGGGATGGAAGAGGAAAAAAAGAGGGATGAAAGGGGAGAAAAAAGGTGGGAAAAAGGATAGGATGAAGGGGAATCTCATCAATGATCTGAGAGGTCTTTTTCAACCTGACTGATTCCGTGATTTTGGGAGGAAAAAAGGGGGATGAAGGGAAAAAAAACAAACAGGGATGAAGGGGGGGAAAAAGGAGGGTGAAGGGGAAAATACGGGGGTGATAAAAAGGAACTTCATCAAGGTTGGACTTGATTATCTTAGAGGCCTTTTCATACCTATTTCAGCTTGTATGCTTATTAGAATAAGGTCTTTATGCTAATTTGTAAATCAAATTCCCATAATTCTTGGCTTACTGATGCTAAAGGCCCAGCTAAATCTTCTATGACCTTTTAGCCTGGTTAATCCTTTTACGTGTGGCTGAGGGAAGAGTTTTCTCGTCTCTCCCACTCCCGAGTGCTGGGGTGGGATTTTTCCCTCTTCCGTAGGGAATCCAGGTGGGCTGTGAGTCAGGGACATGGGGCACATGTGGGGGCACCCCTCTGCTTTGAGCCAGGGAAAGAGGGAAGAGAAAACGCTGCAGCCGGGTCCCTGTGTAAGGATATTTCGGATTTTCCTTGCTGCTATTTAAAAATCCCACAGAAGACACAGAGCAAACACAATGAGAGCTGTGTTGCCAAAGAGCCACTCACTTCCCCGTGCCCGGGGCTATCCCAGCCCTCTGCAGCCTCCCCTCTTTCCATCTCTTTTCCCAAGTTGTGGCTGGACCTTTGCTGGCTCCATCCTTCCCATGGGTCATTGGAATGGACACCTCCACCTCATTCCCANCGGGGGCGGCCATGAGCGGGAGGTCGGGCGGCGGCGGCGGCGCCATGTTGGGGAGGGCGCGGGGGGCGCGCGGGGGGCGAGGGCGGTCGCCGCCATCTTGGGAAGGTCGCGGCCGTTCCCGCCTCAGGTGGGCTGAGGGACACGGGGCCTCGGCAGAGCGGGACCGTGGCAAAAAGCCGGTGTAACGTGGAAATCGGAGGAACAGCAGTTTAAATAGAATTTCTTTCGGTGGAAAAATCCAGTTTAAAATGGAAGGTGCGGAAAAGTCGGCTTACAATTGATTTTTTTTTTTTGCCATATTTTTGGTGGAAAAATCCAGTTTAAAATGGAAATTGTAGAAAAATCAGTTTAAAATGGAAGTTGCGGAAAAACTAGTTTAAAATAGAAATTTTTTGCCTTTTTTTTTTTTTGTGAAAAATTTTTCCAGTTTAAAATGGAAGTAGTAGAAAAATCCACTTTAAAATGGATTTCTCAAAAAAAAAAATATTTTTTTTTTCCAGAAAAAAATCCATTTGCAATTGGAAAATTTTGGGAAAAATCCAGCTTAAACCATAAAAAATATCCATTTCAAAATGGTGATATTTTCGCTTTTTGTGTAGAGATCCAATTCAAGATGGAAATGTCCCCCTTTTTCTTTGTGGGCAAACCATGTTTAAAATCGATTATTTTCCCACCCCATTTTTGTGGGAAAATCAGCTTTACAATCGAAATTTTCCTCTTTTTTTTGGCAATCCAGTTTTAAATGGATTTTTTTCCATGTTGTTATGAAAACAAAAATCCAGTTTAAGTCATGTTTTTCCCAATTTTCCGTGGAAAAATCCAGTTGAATATAGAAATTGTTTCCATTTTCTGTGGAATTCACAATCCACCTCTTGCTGTTCCCAAGCAGCCATGGGTGTCAGTGGGACTCAATGATGCAATGTAAACAATTCCATGGTTTAGAGAGCTGAAAAATAAGGATTTAAAACACAAAAGGAAAAGGAGCTGAGGGAAATAATAAAAAATGGGTACAAATCTGTGGGGTTTTGGAGTCTTGAGGTGGGACTTGACGTCTGATTCACTGAAGCTGTTGCATTTATTTTCCCCAGACCTTAGGAATGACATGGAAAACACAACGGGAACAGGCAGGAGGAGAAGAGTTTCCAGAAGCAGCTTAACAGCAGCCTGGAAAACAAAATATATTCAGGTATATCCCTTCATTAAAGGACCATTCATGTTTATTCCGTGCTCTGTGCTGGAGGAATGGCGGATCAAAAATTCCATAGGCTTTAAATTAATCACCCCACAGGCCTGGCATATCCCAGGAAATCCGCAGGAGGAAGATCCTGGTACATCACGGAAAGGTGGGTTTAGGTGAGCCACCAGGAAAATTCCGCAGGGGTAGGATGTGACAATTCTGGAGGGGCCTTGGGGTACTGGAGTTTGAGGTTTTAAGAACAGGTTGGACAAAACACGGCTCAGGAATGCTGCAGGTGGAGCTGCTCCTGCCTCAGGATGGGTGATGGGATGTCCTGGGGTTCCATCCAGGTGCATTTTTCCAAGGCCACGTGTTGCTGATGGGTTTGGAATGGGACAATAAAAGTATGGGACTGTGAAAGTGTCCAAAATCCCTGAGTCAGGGGCTGTTGAGTGCTGGCACACGAGGTCTTTTTGGCAGAGGGTACGCAGGAGCAAAGCCTCTCAAAGGAACAGCATGGATATTCCTTTGGGATGGACTGGAAAAGGCCTCTGGAGAGGCATCATTTCCCAGTGGGAACAAACCAAACTTTTCTTTTTGGAAAACTGAGCATCCACACACACCTGCCCAGGTTCTCCTGGAGATCCAGGCTGTGCTGGGCCATAATCCTATGGGAAAAGACTCACTGGGAGTGCAAATGTGCATGTGGACAGCAGAAGGAAGGGAGCCTGGCCTGCAATCCCGTGGGAATGCCAAAGGCTGGTCAGGACATGCTGTACCCAGTGTCCAGGAAAAGTGCTCCAAGGCTGTCCCAACAGACCCTTGTTTGGTGTGTGATTTTACAACAAAATGGGGCCAGAATGAGCAGCAACACAAGGATCAGTGACGTGTCTTGGGGACAGGCGCTGTGCTTGGGGTTCCCGTTCTGCAGCACCAGTGACAAGAGCACTGTGGGGTTTGGGCTCGCCTGTTGGGCTCTGTTGAGCCTGGGAGCCCCAGGGTGACACCTCCTCGGAGCAGCTGCCATGGTCCTCCCACAAATGCAGCACTCAGAGCTCCCAAACAACTGTGCTGTGTAGTGACTTCTGTAGAGGGTTGTGAATCCACTCGCTTTGAGATACACCTTCGTGTCCAGACTGCTTTTCTCAGGGAAATAAATTCCCCGAGCAGCCACTGAACAGTGATTACACCAAGCTGGGTGTTTAGGACGTGTTTTCCTTGCCATGTTCCCGTGGCTGGGCGAGTGTCTGCTCCCAGTTCCCGTGGTTATTGTCGGGGGGAGCGAGCAGGGCTGAGCTGAGCCCTGGGCAGGAGCGATAAGCTCGAGACGGCCGCGCTTCCTCCCCCAGGAACTCTCCAGCTCGGCTCCGCTCCCCCGCCTCGGAGCCGGGCTGAAATCAGGAGGTGTTTTTCTCCTCTGAGGTGCCCAAAAAGCACAGGCTGGGTGATTTCTTTTTACACACAGAGAATGTCCCACACGATTTTACCCTCATCATCCAACACGCAGAGGTTTTCCAGGTTTCTCACACCCCTTTTTATGGCCTTTAGCCCAAATTCTTTAGGACTAAGCCGTGGCCATGCTGGTTTCTCATGTGAGGAACTGACATTTTCTGTAGCCACACTAAATTTTAATTTGCCTTCTCAGCAAAATCTTATGTATCACAGAGAGTGGGATGGATGTCACTGGTGTTCCTGTACCTAAACAAGACACCCAGGGCTGCTTTAAGCCCCTGCACACATTTAATCAGAGGAATCCCATCCTGAGCTGCTCTTGCTGTATTGATCTAGACAGCTAGTCCAGGCATTGAGGCAGACATTTAGATTTAGGAAAGATTGATCCCATGGGTTTCAGTTTAGCAACATGTGAGAAGGAAAACTGCAGGTTGGAGGTGTTAATTGTCACCCTGTGCTGGTGAAACGGGAGCAGTGTGGAGAAGGGAGGAAAGCAACAAGAATAACAGGTTTAAAATATGTAACAATATTAAAAGTGCACTTTGTTACCCTGAAGAGCTGAAAGGAAGGAATTTTAAGGGAACAGGGACATAACAACCCCCACTTCATGGAAGATCAGTGTAAAGACAGCGATGAGATGGGTTCAGGTGAGCTCAGACTAATCCATGGCATGGGAACAGTCCTGGGAGCTGAAGGACCCTGGGACATGCCAAGGGGCACTGGGAAGCTCACCAGAAGGAATAAAACAAAGATCCTCCAGTATATCCCAGCAGGAGACACCTGTTTCACTGGGTTTTCACTTCTTAGGGGCTTGATAAAATCTGCTGACAACCCAATCAAACTCTGCAGACAGGAAATCATCGTCCTCAACAGGACTGATGAAAAAAAATTCCATTTTATACAAGCAAAGCACTCCCAGTTGCTCCTCCACAACCATCTCCAGTGAGGGATACCTTAAACCAAGGATGGGAAACTCCCAGCAGCATCAAAAGCAAATGTCACAGAGCAGAAATTCCCTGCAGACAGAAACATGTTACAGTTTCAGGAAGGTCGGTCAGGGTCCTTAACATTTTGAACTGCCATGAAAAGAAACATGTAGGAACTGTCATAGACAGAGTTCTGTGTAAACACAAAGGGAGTCAGATCAGTCCTGCTGTGCCCTGAGCAATCCCAGTCCTTGTCCTTGTGCCTTCAACACACAGAGTGCCATGTGGGAGCACATCCGTGGGGTCACACGAGCATTTGGGGGCACATTTATGCTGCAAACTCTTTTTTCAGACTAAAAGAGATCAAAAAAAGTCATAGAAAGTAAGTTAAATTAATTTTTCAGGAATTAAATAATTTAAGGAATTTAATTTTGCCATAAATGTGACAAAGAAACATCAGAGGTTTTTGTCTATAAATGGCCATATCTCATGTGCCTCTTTCCCATCTCCTTTTTATCCCGAGGGAGGTCCCAGGTCCCAGATGGCTGTGCAAAAATGTGCAAAGCAGGGTGGGATAATCCACATTTAAAGCCTCTTCCAGGTGTGTTGGCCATGTCACCACTGAGAAAACCTCAACTGCAATAATTATTGTAACTGAATTGCTTAACTGGTACAACATTAATTCAAACATCGGTGTTGTAACTTCTGATTTAACATCTCAGTCTGCACAGAAAACTCAGCCCAGGCTGGTTATTTCCATTCTTCCCAGACCAGGCACTTCCTATTAAATGATGTGGGAAAAGCACCCACTAGAGTTGTGTGACCTACTTGAATCCCCAAGAGAGAAAAAGATTTTCTGAAGTGTAATTTTCAGCTTGTACTAAACAGCTTTAAGTATTTTTGCTTTCTTCAATAATCCGTGTGCTCCATTCTCCAGGCTGACATTTCCTTTAGGATTGTAGGAGCACTTGGCCTATCCTTGCAATTTCAGCTATTAAAAATATTCCAACATTCAGCAGTAAATGCTGCAGGTGAACTTCTAAAGATTTAGGTCAAGAATTTCCAACAAAGCAAACTGCTCCCTTCGTGGCACATGGTTGTGGCCATTCCAAGGAATCCGCTGCAACCATGTGTTCCATTAAATATTTTTCATTTTTCTTCAACGTTTCTCTCTTTTACTGCCAATTACAGCTCCAAGACAAATGCTGACACTAAGCCAGGCTTTTGCATAAAGGAGATTTCACACTTGGTTTACTTTAGCTTAGTTGTGAATATATCAGACTTTAACAGTAAATTTAAAAATTCCTCTTGGTTGTTTCTCCTGAAGTCATGTGGTAATAACCTAAAAGGAATACTGCCATTTTAAAGGCCTCTATTTTATTTCAAAATAATTGAATATTTTAAACAAAATTATATGCAGCCTAAACAAAAAAAAAAAAAAAAAAATCAAGGAACAAGGTATTTTGTCCCAGGATTCTCTTATGGTCTGAGGCTGTTGAGGTGGGAAGGCCCTATAAAGTTCCTCTAAGGGGACATCAAAAGAAGCAGGACTCCTGAATTC
Source organism: Ptilonorhynchus violaceus (assembly GCA_013397565.1). Classification (NCBI taxonomy): domain Eukaryota; kingdom Metazoa; phylum Chordata; class Aves; order Passeriformes; family Ptilonorhynchidae; genus Ptilonorhynchus; species Ptilonorhynchus violaceus. The sequence goes on along the minus strand of VZRJ01001580.1, from coordinate 72,917 downwards.
CCTGAATACCCCCAGAAAACTCCTGGATAATTATAAAGTGGATAACAGACAAGGATGTAACGAACCCATCCCAATGTTTGAACTGGAAGACATCGGTACTTGCAGGTGTCCTGGCACCTGCACAGCAACTGTTGGGTTCTAATATTTCTTTCCTTTTTGTCCTTTGTATGACAATTACAAAGCAAAAGAGAGAAAAAAACCCAACTTGAGTCTTTTTAAAAAAATATATAGAAAGCTTGGAGGAGAGAGCCTTATAAAAAGACAGTAAAATTGGGGGGTTTTTGTTCTTGAAATGGCACCAGGGCAGCGAGACAGTGAGAAATGAGGAAAGGAGAGAGGGGTTAACCCACTGAAAACTTTATTTTATTTCCTTCTGCTGGCACTATTTGGTGCCAACATTTAATGTGCCTCTTGCAAGGAAGATTTTCTTTAAAAAATCTCCATAGGAGCCTCCTTGTTATGGAGATACCATTTATGAGGAAAAGAGTCCTCAGCTATCCATCCTCCCCTGGAGCTTGGAACTAACAGCCAGGGCAGCTCTTCAAATGAGAACTGGGACAAAAGGATCCCTGCCCCTTCTCAAGCCTTTCTTACACATCCAAAGATCCACTGTGCTTTTCCTGAGGTGAAATAATGTGGAAGGAGAAACCAGGCAATCCAGAAACGCTGGCTGAAGGGAAGGGAAAAGATGTGGAGCTGCTCGCATACAGCTTGAAACATCCTAATCCCAAATGTGGTGAATAATATCTTTTATTAAACTTTATATATCTATATATTTATATATATCTCCACCACTCACATCACACAACAGTCCTGTGACTCTCCCCACCCACAAACACACACGGCAGCATCCCGTGCATTTTTCACAGTGGGGCTTTGGTACACGACTTCCCACAGGAAATGTTAACCAACAGTGACAGCAGAGCACAGGAAGCCCCAACACTACAAAAATTTAACTCCCTGCAAGAGCTGACACACTTAACACCCTGAGCTGTGCCATAAAGCAAAGGGCATCTCCAGCCTGCACCTTCCCCTCACAAAATTCTTTGCAGATTTGGGCAGAGCAGGATGTATTCATCGTAAACTCAGCTTAAATCTTGCACCCCAACAGGCAGAAAACTCCATCAGAGAACCAAACTCTCATAGGTTGGGATAAAGCAGAAATAGCTGCAAATGTCACCCTGCAGCTGTGGACATTCCCTGCGACGTCCCATCCAAAGGCTCTCCCTCAGAAGTCATGGCACTCAAGCAAACAGAGCCATTTGAAGTCCAAACTTTTCTTTAGAGATGTCTGTGGGTCTTTAATGACCACCGGGGAGCTGGAATTAAATGCAAAAGGGAGGCATGAGAGAGGTAAAATGAAAAAGGGGAGAAAAAAAGTGTTTCATTTCTCAGTTTGGGATGGTTGGGAGGGTTTTTTCATCTGTTGTCAAAGAACTGAATGGCAACTTTTCAGATCCATTAGAAAGCAGAGACTTTGTCCTCTGCACTTCACTGGTCACCATCTGCTGTGTTCAGTTGCATCATGCTGAAATCAAGATTTTTGTTAAAGAGAGTACATATAATAATATTTCACTCTTTATTCCAGTAATTTTTGGATACTGGAACTTTGGAGTCTTGAAATCTTTGTAGCTCCAGTTTACCACAGATGTAAAAATGGTGTTTTAACCACTCACTCACTCACTTTGAACCATCCTTAAGCAGTTCCTATCTCAGGGCTCAGAAACATCTGTCCCTAAAAGCTCTGTGTAGCAAATACATAACACAAAACTCTAATAATTTGAGTTTCAATTAATTATTTAGCTCGAGATGCTGAATAGAGAGGTTGCAAGAGATGTCTTGCTTTAGAAGGCTGACACTTGGAGGAAATAGCTGCGAGCTGCTGTGACCAGAGACTTCCTGGTGGGTGGTGGGGAAGCGAGAACTCGAGCGAACGCTGAGGAGGAGACGTAGGTGCACAGCTCAGAACAAAGTGGTGCTGCAAACCACAGCCCTGAGTCATCAGAACATGCCAAGTGCAGGGTAATTAGCAAGGAAACAGGAAACCCACCGGTGTGGGTGCCCATCCTGAGGGACATGGGTTAGTGGTGAACACCGTGGTGGTGCCAGGTTGGTGGTTGGACTTGGTGATCTTTTCCAGCTTGGAGCTTTTCCAACCTTAACGATCCTGTGATTATTTTCTTGACGTGTTGTGAGAGACTGAAATGGTTCATGGCTTAGACATTGCTAAAATCATCAAAGGGCTTTGGCCCACTGCAGCAAACTGCAAAGAAGCAGCTGCTGATCTGTGACCACCGAAGCCACCCCTCCCTAAATACCCCTATTAACCGGAATCTTGGGTTTTGAGGTTAGGATAAGATAAAGGTGGTACTTTTGTCCAATTATGCCAGGTCCGGGGAGAAGAATGTATCCACAAGTGCTACTGGAAGAGAGACTGGGATGCTGCTGGCTCAAACATTCAGGGGGAAGCTGCCAGTGTGCAAAGCACCCGCCCAGGTGCAGAGGGCGAGCACAGCCCAGCGCAGGCTGCAGCTGGGGCTGGACGAGACAAGGAAAGAGGCAAACCCTGTGACCCGGGTACTGTCTCCCTGTCCTTATCAAGTGAACTCAGCTGGGACAACTCCCCTGCCAGGGGGATATGGGGACATTCACATGGAGCCTGAAGGTGTTCACCTCTCCTCATGAGCCACAATGGCCTCAACTGGGCTGATACAAAAGGCAGGTCTATCTTCTTAGAACGTGTCAAAGGCTCCCGAAGTGTCCTGTAATCCAAAACATTCCATCATCCATCTGAAACTCCCTGCCCCACGGGAGGTACCTGGGTATTCCCACCTGAACCTAGGTGAATATAAACCCCATTTCCCTCAACACCTGATGGTTCCAGTCTGTGACCATCACTTCGACCAACAGACATTGAAATTACAACAACCAAGTCTTGTTGCAAGGCCTATGGGTGGTGAGATCTTTCTACTCTTATCTTTTCCCTCTCTTTCTTTTCCTTATACATTTTCTTAAGTGATATTTTTATGCTTTCATATTGTCATATTGCTATAGATAATAACAACCAAAATGGCTGCATAGCTGTTTTCCTCTGCAACCAAATTGTTCTAAAATAAACCCTACAAATATATATTTACAAACACTGGTCATACCTTTGCCTTCTAGGCATGCAGATGAAACAAATCCAGATGAGTTTGCAGTAGGCTACATAATGACAGCAGCTGACTGACAAGCAATGACACCAATTAAGGTTTTCCCTGGTCAAAACCTCCTTGTAGAGGGATGATTTTAGGCTGGAGAAACAGCATGAGGCTTTACAGGCCTTTATTGGACTGGGTTGATCTATCATTGACTGTTACCTGTAACAGAAAGTTACCTGGAAGTTGGAGGGGTGGAAGAACCTGGGAGAGAGGCACAGCTTCCCTCAACGTGGTGCTTCACAATTTCCCCAGGGTTGTGCTAAACACACATGGAGGAAGTGGAGGAAAAGGGCTCTGAACTGTGACACAGAGCTTGTGGCCTCCAGCCAGGATGTCTGAGCTCAGAACAATCACAGTCAGTGATGACCTGGGGGTGGGAGTTCACCACCATCTCTGCTGGGTGTAACAGAAGCCCTGACAAGACCTAAGTCAGATTCCCAGGATCATTTAGGATGGAAGAGACTTCCAAGGTCATCGAGTTCAAGCTGTGCCCGATCCCCACCTTGTCACCCAGCCCAGAGCACTGAGTGCCAACGTCCAGGAATTCCTTGGATACCTCCAAGGATGGGGACTCCAAACCTCCCTGGGCAGCCCCTTCCAAGGTCTGACCACCCTTTCCAGGACGAAATTCCTGCTGATGTCCAGCCTGACCCTCCCCTGGCACAGCTCGAGGCTGTTGCCTCTCCTCCTGTCCCTGTTCCCTGGGAGCAGAGCCCGACCCTCCCTGGATCCCCCCTCCTGTCAGGGACTTGTGGATAGCCAGAAGGTCCCCCTTGAGCCTCCTTTTCTCCAGGCTGAGCCCCTTTCCCAGCTCCCTCAGCCTCTCCTCACATGAATTACTCTCTAGATCAGCTGATTTTCTAGAAATCATCCTTAACACTGTCAATCCTGCCATGGGTTCCACTTCCTGAGCTCAAGGAGGTATCAGGGATTCATCCCATCCACAAAGAATGGCAGTGGTGTGGGTAAAGCCAACCCCAGCACACGCCCTGCTGAGCCACAACCCTTCATTGCACACAGAAGCAGAGGGTGAAGGGCCACAGCTGAAATGACAATGGCACAGTGTCCCCTGCCATTTGTCACCCTGTGCTCGACCTGCAATAAAAGTGTCTTTGTACGGACACAACAGTGATTAAGGAAAATATTTGAGCTGACCACTGCAGAGGTCAGTGAGGGTTTAATCACAAAAGAGTCTTCACCGGGGAGCTTGGTTTGCTTGGTTTTCACTTCTTTTTCTTCCCCTTCTTTTTGAGAGAGCCAGGCCAGGGATGGCCCCGGAATTCCAGGAAGGCAGAGGCGTTGTGGCAGATGTAGTAAGCGTTGAGCATGGCAGCTGGGCTGAGGAGATTCACTTCTTTCACGTTCTTCTTTGCGCCCTTTTTGGAGCGTTTGCCTTTGCCGCCCTTGCGTTTGTTGGTTTTGCCTGCCTGCAGAGAGAAAATCACCACAAACCCACTCGGTTTTGTGTCTTTGTTGTCTCACTTCTGGGTAGAGGATCCCAGGCTGAGACAGTGAGAGAGCTGGAGAGACCTTAAAGCCCCTGCCAGGGCCTAAAGGGGCTCCAGGAGAGCTGGAGAGGGACTTGGGACAAGGCATGGAGGGACAGGACACAGGGAATGGCTTCCCACTGTCAGAGGGCAGGGATAGATGGGATCTTGGGAAGGAATTCCTGGCTGGGAGGGTGGGGAGGGGCTGGGCTGGAATTTCTAGAGAAGCTGTGGCTGTCCCTGGATCCCTGGAAGTGTCCAAGGCCAGGTTGGATGGGGCTTGGAGCACCCTGGGATCGTGGAAGGTGTCCCTGCTCCTGGCAGGGGGTGGCACCGGATGAGCTTTAAGGTCCTTCCCGCCCAAACCATTCCATGATTCTATGATCCCAAGACATCCCAGAACAGCTGTTGTGTTGCATCTTAGTCCTGGCTTGCAGCATTAGCCCAGAGCCCCTCACCCAGACTCCAGTACTTTGTGGTGTAAGAACTCACAAGCATTAACACACTTCCACTAAATCCCTGCTTGCTCTGGAGGCTGTGAGAACCTTTAAAACCATCAGACGGAGCTAATTGGTGTCTCCCATGCTTCTATCTGGCTAAAAAAGGTTTGTGCACAATGGAAGTCAAACATTCTTTTCCATCGATTTTCGTAATTAATGCATTAGGATGCAACCCTGAAATTACTTGGCCTGTGTTCATCCACTCCTGTGTGTCTGCTTGGGACTCGGAATCTTACAGCAGAAAAGCAGGAGTTCCTCCTACAGCTGTGGCCTTTCCAGGCTCTGGGATAGAGCTGCTCTCCTACCACTGGTGGTTACACAAATCCAAAGCTGTGTACATCGAGTATTTTTCATGTTATAAATTCTAAAAAGCCCTTTTTACAGCTCAGCACTACTCACTGCAAAAGAGACAAACATTTGTGCTCTGAGGTGTGAGGACAGAGTAAAGGGCACAATTTCTGTTCCTCAGAATCAGCCAGGACCACAGTGTGAAAGAATATGAACAGGTAAAGAAAAATTATTAAAAAATCAAGTTCTCTATATAGAACACACAGACCCTCTATTACAGAAGGAAAAGAGAGACAAAATAGAGTGCAAGCTGCAGTGGATGGCAGATTGTTTGCAGACTGAAACTACTTGACCTCAGACATATGTTCGAGATGGCGACAAGCCTCTTTCACAGACCTTAATTGGACTGAGTTTGTGGAATACTTCACATGCTGGAATGTGCCCACTTCACAGGGAGATGCTTATGTCAGATTTTACAGCCAGTCAGTCACCTGAGTCCCACTCCTTGTTTGCCCAGGGTCTCTGGTGGATTTTGTGAGCACTTGTAGGTTCCTGGCTGGAATTCAGCCTGTAGTTGACCTTTCAAAATATTAATGGTGCTTACAGGCTTTATATGATATGCACAAAATTTTACACCCTGCAGCCAAGAACAAGAAAAGCTAAAAATCAGAATTAGGCTTATACTTGCGCACAAAGTGAATTTGGGGGAGGTCAGTTTTGTCCTGCAGTTGTGGGAAGGACCCTTTTGGATATTAACCTATTTCCTTATAAAAGTGGTGTCAACACTCTTCAGAAGGATCAAAGCTGTTTTACCATGGCTGAGTCTTTTTACTGAGCGGCTGGGACTCCACATCAAGCCCTGGAGATGGACCCTGCAACGCAAAATCACAGGGTGAATTACACAGTGTAAAACACCTGTGTCTGTCCCAGCTAAACTTTAAAGGGAAAAAGGAGAAAAGTAGTTAGTCCCTTACAAAAACAGCTCGAGGTGAGTCATCCCTAAAAGCTGATAGTCACCTGTGAAATCACCTGCTAACACTCAGATTCCAGGACTCTGAGCTTTTCAGCAAAGCCCTTGAGATTTACAATCACAAAATCCTGGAAAAGACCTCCAAGACCAAGTCCAGCCATGCCCCAGCACTGCCAAGACCACCCCTGCCCATGTCCCCAAGTGCCACATCCACGCGGCTTTTAAATTCCTCCAGGGATGGGGACTCCACCGCTACCCTGGGCAGCCTGTGCAAAGGCTGGACAGCCCTTTTAGGGAAGGAATTTTCCCAATATCCAGTCTAAACCTCTGGCACAACTTGAGGCTGTTTCCTCTTGTTCTGTCCCTTATTCCCTGGGAGCAGAGCCCGACGCCCACCTGGCAGCACCTTCCTGTCAGGGAGTTGCAGAGAGCCAGAAGGTCCCCCCTGAACCTCCTTTTCTCCCCTGGCTGCCCCAGGCCCACCTCCCTCCCTCACCGCTCCGTGTAGAATTGGCAGAGTCTCACCTGCCCTCCCAGACATCACCGCAGCTCTGAAGCCCCGACCCCGCTTCCCCTTCAGGGCCGCCATGGCCTCCCCTCCTTCCCCTCGGCGTCTCGTTGTCATAGCGACGTCGGGGGCGGGGCCTGTCGTTGACTGACAGCTCCACGTCCAATCCGCTGCCGGGGGCGGTGCCCGCGCGCGCTTCCCGCCACTGCCGTCGTAACGGGGAAAAGGGCGGGAAAAGCTTCGGAGGGCTGAGGGGGGCGGTGCCGCCATCCCCACCCCTGTCCCTGTCCCACCCACAGCCGAAAGTCCCAGGGAAATGTCATCAGGAGGCGAAAAAAACCCCCAAAGCAACAACTTCGAGCTGAGAGGATGAGGGGAACAAGTGGTGCTTTCCAAAGGTCTTGGAAAGATTGGCATTTGGTGGACTGTTGGAATATTCACCTTATTGCTGCATTACACGGGGGAGTCTCTGTTTAAATACCTGACTCAGCCTCCTTCACCACTGACGTATTTAAAAAACAAGCTCTGCTTTGCCTCCTTTGAGAGCCACAGCTCCGGACAGCAGGCGCTGAAAATGATGTGTAATAAAGGTTGGATAGTTCAAAAAAAGTCCCCATAAACTGAGGCCTGAGATGCAGGAAAATGATGGAGATGGAGGGGTCAGAGGGAGGAACAGGGACAGGATTTATCCAGTTTTATCCGGGAGTAGTAATGCTCCTAAAGACCGGGTGATTTTTAAATTTGGGAGAAAATATAGGAGAGAGGTGCATCTCTCAGCAGCAGGTTTTCACTTGCAAAGTGCTAAAAAAAATCAAAAGGCACAAGTGAAAAATATCAGTAGGAGCTGAATTCCCTCATGGAAAAAAAATAGCTCGTAATTGCAGTATTGCCAAACTCCAACAAATACATCAGCAAGTCTGCCTAGATCATGGGTTTATTTTTACCTTGAACATTAACCTCTCTAAATGTACTTTCTGGAACATAAACCCATAAAAAACATCGGGCGTGTTTTAAATCATAGAAACCCAAAATTTTTACTGTGTTCAGGGAAATTTTGTGCCATTTGTATTAACAAACCACATGGCACAAAAGAAACAATCATAATTAAACTAATTATCTCCTTTTAGCAAAAACAACTGCAAGGAGACCACATTATAATCATCGAGGCAAAAAAAGGAAGGCACGAGCACTGAAATATTCAATCAAGGAGACAAAAATCAGCCTGTGCAGTGAAATGTTGTGTTTTGTGACAGTGCTTGGACCTGGCTACGGAACAAGCTGCTGTTTACACATGCAAGGCTTTGATGAATAATTGACGGAGGTTTCTCAAACTCAGCCTATAATAAGCCTGACCTCATACAGTCACTGCTGTAGTTACAACTGGAGAAATGCAGAGTCAGCCAGGACACCTCAGTATTGTTATTTTTATGGAAATATTCACAGAAGAAAAAGGAGGGTTATTAGGATATCTCTCTTTTTTTTTTTTTTAAACAGCGCCAAACTGAATGGAAAAAGTCTAGATTCCCTTTTTTTTGCCTCAGCTGTGCTGTCCATAGGATCACAACTCTTAAAGGAACTTTGTAGCCTTTTATCCTTCACTGAAATTTGCCTTAGATTCACCAACCAGCTTAGAGAAGACCGAGAGATCAATAACTCAGTTGCATGGGCTTTATAGCCCTAGAAAAGAGGAAGAATTGACAAGAAAACAGAAGAATCTGTGCTGAGGTACTGAAAGTAAAGGGCTTACCCACAGCAAAGCTTTCAGCAACCACCTGTAGGGTGAAAAAAAAAAGTCCTTTGTGCACCAATTACAACAGAAACTGGGAGCACTGGAGGGTTCCTGGAACCAACAGTCTTGCTGGGGTAAGATAACAGATGTTCCTCCAGCTGGGCAGAAACTGGCTGAAACTTGGTTCTGAAACTGTCCTGCTCAACATCAAAATGGTTATTCCTTAATTGCCGTCTCCCAGCTCTTTTGAGAATTTTTAAGGAGGAGAAAATCCTCATTGTGGAGCAAAAAAAAGTTTGAAACTGCTGCTTGCTTGCCATGATGGGACATAAATATTTAAATTAAAAGGTGTAGCCTTTCCCTAAGTCAGTCTTTTATGCAGAGGTTTGGGTTTTCTATGGAGATCTATCTCCAGGAAGCAGAAAGTTCGGTGGTGGTGGTGGTGTAAATAAATTTTATTCCAAGGTAAGTTTATACCATCCTCTACCACAGAGATGTTCAGGTAAGAATTTGTATTTCTGATCTCTCTCAGTAAGAATAACAGGCACTGAAAAGCCATAGAAACTTTATATGAAGCACAATTTAAATATAAAATATAGAAAAATGCACATTGGGTAGGTACTGGTTATTTTTTCCCAATACATCGTGGGGAAAAAAAACACTTTTGGGGGAAAAAAGATTTGAGCCAAGTTTCGGATTCTTTCATAATCCTTTCCATTTTCCCCTTGAAGATCAACACCTTCAGAACCTTAGTTTATTACACTCAAAGGTGGGAATTTGGTAGGAAAATATGAGATAAAATATCAGAGACAAAATCCTGAACTTTCCGGCTGGTCCTGGGCTCTGGTCACCATCACATGCTGAAAATAATATTACTTATACTGTGTTTCTACTACTAAAATATTTAACAGACACTTTATCATCTGTCATCTTTAGTTGGGGTTTATTATTTTATTTGTGTTTATTTAATCTTTAGTTTAATTGCTCCCAGGAAGCTCTACGGAACACAGGGAATATTTTACAAAGGGAATTGCACGAGGAGCTACAGAGCTGTCCCAGGTCTGGGATCCCTAAAGACAGCACCAGGCTGGACTTCATGCCTTACTGCTTGGAGAGGCTTCACTTATTTTTAAATAACTTTTTACTTTGTAACAAGCACAAACACAGCCCATAATTCTGTTTTTCTCTTTCAGAATTCTATGGATTCATCGGAATAGAATATTCCAAGTGTGTCAGACTGAGGCCTTTCTGCAGCAGAGGGAGAGTGGAGATGGGCAGGGGTGAGAGCTGAGTTTGGGGGATGTTTTTGTCCTTAAAAAATAAAAAAAGAGAAGCATTTAAATTAAGACACAGGAAGGAAAAGCTTAAATAAAGAGATGTCCTTTAAAAGTTGGTTTATTTTGAAGAAAAGCATATTTAAAAAGGTTTTAAAGGGTTTAACACCATTTCCATGAACAAGGCCTTGGACAAACCCCACGAGGGAAACATTCCCAGTTTAATTCCACAGCAATAAAGACAAATCCTGCCATAACAAATACTTGTGGATATACAGGGCTTCCCTGCCCTATATTAACACATGATGCTTTGACAAATGCCACCCTCATGCAACGCAGCTGTACCTAAGTGTAGTGTTTATTATGAAATTTAAGTATTAAGTTATTAAATTTATAGGAAGTTTACAGCTCAATATCCTGTCCCTTCTGAAAGTTAGGGACCACAGAGTCCAACCTTTTCCTCATGTTACGGCAATAAATTGTTAACCAAAGCACTTTTCCTCCCCACTCCAAACCCTGGCACAACCATTCCCCCCATACAACCAAAAATCTGTGTAAAAATTAGGTTATTTAACGTGGTATTTACTGTCTCCTCCAGGGCTGGAAGGGCTACAGAGCCAGCTGGAATCCTAATGACACTCCTTCAGGAGGAGAGAAATGGAACGACCATCCTCTACAGCTCTAAACACTGCACAGCACATGGATCATTTTGCTCTCATAAAGAAGGTGAGTGAAGGTGGAGGAAAAGGAAAGTGTTGAAAAGGTAACGGGTTGGGGAACATGCAAAAACTGTCACTGGTGGCATCCCTGAGTCGTGTGATCCCAGCAGCAGCAGTGCCAGCCCAGGGACAACTGGGAATGTTGTCTCCACTGGCCAAGCCAAGGTTCCTGGTGGGCACCTTCCCGGGGCAGCTCGTGGATGGTGTTTGAAGCACAGCAGCAGCCAGCCAGAACTGAATACATGGAAACAAATGAGGCACGGCCTGGGGCACTTGGGACGGATGCAATTCCCAGCTGGGAATTCTTACACCAAACCTACATGCGTGAACCAAGCCAAGAGACAGACCTGGGCTCTGGGCTCGCTCTGGACACTGGAACCTGCTCCGTGGCCTCCAAGAAGTCACAGGAAAGGCATGACCTCCAAAAAGAGGTGTCTGATAGGCACAGAGAGACTTGGTCTTTTTGGAAAGACTTAATTTTTTTTCCAGCTCTGCTTAAAACCCCCCCCAGCTCCAAACCAATCTTCCTTTCCTCAGCCTGTGGCACCGCGGGCCCTTGTGGAGGAGAGAGCGGGGCAGGTGGAGGTGCGGCCGTCACTGGCAGTGCAGCAGCTCCTCCCAACGAATGGGCTGGGAAAACACCTCCCGCTCCAGCCAGAGCTCGTAGGAGTAGTGGAAGTCCTCGGGGAGCTCCAGGCGCTGGCCCAGCACGCTCTGCAGGCAGTTGTCCACCGGGGCGAACTCCGAGTCCTGGGGCTTGTCGTACCTCCGGCTGTTGAAGGCTTCGATGTTGGCCCTCAGGGTGCATTCCTCGGCCTGGAAATCCCACGGCCTCGCATCGATATCTGCAGTGAAGGGGAAACAGCAAAATATTGTGGGAAAAGTAGCTCTGATAAGGTTTGAGCAAAAGAAAGGCTGAAGGTTTCGCATGAATTAACCAGAGTCGCTTATTCCTAATTATTATTATTATTCCTAACCGAATCCCATCGTGTATGCATTTTAATTTAAGATATCCTATAGAAATGTAATTATTCCTGCTTTAAGGCCTCTCTATAATTACCAAGCTCCTGCTTTTATCACAAAGATCCCACCCCTTTTACTGAACATCTCCACAGACGACTGAAGCAGAGATCAAGATTTAACACACACATTTAAAACCTGGTGAGCTTATTAAGAGCTCCCAACCCCAAAATTTTTAAAATTTGGACAAATGTAACCATGAAGGATGTTTTAAACATGTCATATTATCTAAACATGTAACATGAAAAAAAATCCCAGTATTTTCAATGTTGTCTTTCATGAGCTATAAATCTGTAGGAAACAGATCCATAACAGTTCTTGTAAACTCATTGGCAAAGCTGGGCAGAGCTGAAAGGAGGGAAAGGTATCAATCCTGATACACAGAGTTAAAAATAGACACTCCAGGAAAAACCCTTCCAGACCATATCTCTGAAAGCTGAGTGTTTCCCTGGAAAACTGTCCATGTCACAATACAGCCTCTACAATATAGAGAATTGTGCAATTGAGTGTTGCTGATTCTCTCTTTTGAGGGAGTGGGACACACACAACAATTTATCCTGTTGCTGTTTCTCAGGTGTGACCTGCAGAGCTGTCAGTGGGATTTTCACTCCAAAAGTCATCCTAAGCACAAAAATTTCATGTGGATACCAGGGAAATTTAGTGACCTGATGGCAGGAGTGATTTGGGAAATGCAAAAGTGCAGGGGTGTGGGCTTGGTGCAAACTCGTCTTGGAGACCTGCGCTGGCCGTGTCCCACCTTGATCTGATTATTCCCAACATTCCTCACGCAATCGATTCCCTCCCGATGGTGCAGAATGGTGTCCTAAAACTTCTGAAAAAAATCCCCAACACTCACAACAATTCTAAGAGGTTTTAGGCTGCACCAAAGGGGTTGGTGGGCAGGACTCACCGTTGCCGTAGGCCCAGTCGTCGTTCATGCGGTGCCGCACCTTCTGGTAAATGGCAGACATGGTCTTCATGTTGCTCTTCCTCCACTGGCGCCCCAGGTACTTGGTCTGGATTTTCAGCAGCTTGAGGACGTAGAGCTGCATCATGGCCTGCTTCACCTTCAGAGCACGTTTCAGGATCGGGGCCGACTTAAACACCACCAGCATCTGCCAGGAAATCAACTCCAGTTAATGCAGAGGGCTCGAGGAAGCCACACAAACGTTGTCTGTGCTGCTCTGGGCACCAACACCTGGGCCATGCACGCCACAAGCCCCCAGAAGGCAGAACAGGAGTGTTCAACACAACCAACACCCCCTGCACGGGGCTTGAGGGTCATAGAAATGAGTGTTATGTGCAGAAGAAAAAGTATTCCTGCATTCAGGGCTCAATCCGTGAAAGAAAAAAGGGAAGATGATGGAGAGCAGGAGCTCCAGCACTGCCAGGAAAAATCCTGAGCATAAAGCCAGGCTGAACCTGCCATGTAGAGGTGGGGACAGGCTCCAGGTGCAAGGCTGGCAGCCCATGGCAAGTCTCAGGGGAAGGGGACATCCCCTTACCATCGTCCTCGAGTGTTTCCACTTGGTCAGCTTGTTGAGGATCCTCAGCAAGTTAATGCAGGAGAACAAATTCCTCCAGCAGAACTGGTTGTTGTCTCCTGCTTCCTGCAAGTGGAGAAGGAGAAGTGTAACCCTGACCACAGCGTTCAACAGCACCGCCACAGGGATGTCCTTGGGCAGAAATCTTCATTTTTATTGCCTGCAGAAGTCTTATTTCTGAGGGAGGATAAGCAGCAGAGCTGCCTCCTCACTTGGGTTATCATCAACAGATTCTGGGGAAAACCATTCTGAAACACTCAGATTTTAATTTGCATTTAGGTTTAGAGTAAGAGCTAATATTGTGATAAATCACATTATTTCATCACAGGAAATATATGTGGTGGTAGATTTGTATTCCTTGTTTACAGCCAGAGAGCAGATTGCAGCCTGGTGATCACCACTGCTTAGAGAGCAGGTTTTGTTAACTATATAAATTAATTCATGCTTAGAGCACATATCACAGACCAATAAAAGGGAATCACAAATCAACACACAGTAACAAATAACAACATTTGTATCAAAGAGGATGAGACTTTTCTGTAACAAAAATCCCCTCCACCTTAAGCGCAGCTGAGACATTATTTTAAATATTAGGTAACTGTGAACACCCCCAGCTCCAGCTTGTGTGAATATTGCCTGTGGCACATTTGAGCTGTAATTCCACCACTGCAGTAACTTCCCTAGAAACATTCAGTTTTCTCCTACAGCAAGCACCAAGCAAAATCATGGAATCACTGAGGCTGGAAAAGCCCTCCCATCCCACAGAGTCCAAGCTGTGCCCAATCCCCACCTTGTCCCCAGCCCAGAGCCCTGAGTGCCACATCCACTCCTTCCCTGGACACCTCCAAGGATGGGGACTCCAAACCTCCCTGGGCAGCCCCTTCCAACACCTGAGAGCCATCCAGAGGTGGGATGTCACCGGAATGTCTCCAGGATGTCACCGAGGTGCTTGTGGATGCCACGTGGTGCTTTGGGGGTCCCAAAGTGCAGTGCCCCTGCAGTGTCACGTCGTGCCCAGGCCTAACCTGCACCTTCTATGCCAAATAAATTTCCCAAAAGACCCCAATGGAATAAATCAATATCCATTTCTTAGGCAGATGGATTTGTCACTAATCTGATGTTGTCTCTACAGCTTCAAGTAGGGGAGGGTCTTTCCATCAGATTTATGGAAGGAGGGAAGAGGCTAAACAGACTCTAATCCCCCTTTGAAGAGGTGGATTTAGTCCTTTGCAGACCCCTCTGGAGTGAGAGGAGAGGGGAGACGGGGACTGGCAAGGATTTGAAGAGCCTTTCCCACAACAGGATGAGTGAATTCCCCAATATTTCAGCCACTCCTGATTTACACCAGGTGGGGACAGCAGTTACCCCACAGGCCCCTCCTCCGGAGACAGCACTGCTGGACTCATCCTGGTTCTCCTTGGAATACTCCAAACACACATTGCTGTGCTCAACCCACTGAAAGCAGAATCATCTGTTCTATCTGCTAAGAAACGTGTTACACTGGCATGTTAAAATCACTCATCAGCGTGGTAAAAAAAAGGCTAAAACAATGTGTAAAATGTTGGCTCCAAAGATATAAATACGTACACAAACATACACCTCAAGTAGCAGGGTGTGCCTAATTCCTACTAAATCCTTACTTCCATGGGTATCCTCCCAAAGATGAACCCTTGTGGTAAAATTCAAGTTGGTTTCTGCATATTTTCTGATTAAATTGCTCTCCCATGGGTGGGGAAAACACCCATGTCTGCTGTTGAATGTGACAGCTCTCAAACCGGGGACCAGACCCTACAATGAATATTTTCCCTAAAAAAATTAAGTTTTCCCCTAGAGCGTTAAAGCTTGTTGTGAGGATTAGCCTGAGGCACCGCAGCCCTCGGTGATGTGTCACTAGATGTCCCCATCGGTCCAGGATACGATGGAGCCTGGCAGGGCTGGACAGGGACACCCAGCCTTCAGCAGCCCAGGGACCTGGGGAAAACATTTCTCTTTGATGATTTTGATCTTTACACACCCCAGGAAAACAACACAGGCCCAAGACTGTAGCAGCCAGGCACCATGAGATCATCCCTGCCTGGACTGGGTTTGCTCAGGCTCCTTCTTAAAGATTTAGGGTCTCCATTCCTTGTCCATTATTCCTTATTAACCCCAAAGCTTTTCCGTGCTCTGAGTCCAACCTACTCTGCACTTGAATTATTGCAGTTATGGACCCACCAGCATTAATATCTCCTCTGCAGTCTGTATATTTACCCAGCCCATCCTGCTGGCCAGTCTCTGGAATACTTAAGGCTCCTCTCCATAGGGAATTTGGTTCATTCCTTAATCTCCTGGTATCTTATAAAACACGAGTGCTCAGAAAAATTTAAACCTGGGAGGCAACAGGCTCTGGGCAAATCTTCTTTCAAAGCAGGAGAAAGTCTTGTCTTGACAGAACAAAGAGGGAACAGCCTCAAGCTGTGCCAGGGGAGGTTCAGGTATGGACATCAGCAGGAATTTCCTCATGGAAAGGGTGGTCAGGCTTTGTAAGGGGCTGCCCAGGGTGGTTTGGAGTCCCCATCCCTGGAGGTGTGCAAGGAATTCCTGGATGTGGCACTCAGTGCTCTGGGCTGGGGACAAGGTGGTGTTTGATCAAAGGTTGGACTTGATGCCCTTGGAGGTCTTTTCCAGCCTAAATGATTCCGTGATTCTATTCTAAGAAAGGGAAAACTCTAAACCCAACTATTTTTATGGGGTGCCCAAGGCCAGCAGTGCCTCTTCCCCACTTCCCCACAGCTGACAGTGACTCAGAACAGTGACGGGAGGAACTTTCAAGTCTGGAGGGGGGAAAAAAAGTCTCATTTTGGAAAGGTTGGGGGCACAGAAAAAGAAGACAGAGAAAAGAAACCCCAAATCCCTTCCTCAGCCTCTCACATGCAGCAGTGCTGGTCACAAGGACCCTTTCTGTGCTGCTTACCAGGCTTTCTGCTGTGAGCTCGGGCAAATCGCAGACCGTGCAATGCGGATAATCCAGGACGGAGATGCTGCGGAAAACGGGAGAGAAGGGACTCATTAGGAACCAATTAACAGGAGAGCAATTTCTTCAGATGATCTACGTGACTATGCCCAGGAATCTGTAACTTTTTTCCTTCCCTGTGCCTGGGAATTGCCACGAGTAATTTGGGTGGGGAACAATCCCATCTCCAGCACGTGAAGCAGCCGGAGCCACGCCGAGGGATCTCCCTCCGGCATTTCCGACGGCACAGGCAGCATCCAAGTGGGATCCCAGCCTCACCCCTGCCTCGCCCCACAGCTTAATGGAGCACGTCGATGCCTCTTGGCTCCAGAGGCACATCCTGAGTGCATTCACAAGGACTCGAAGGATTTGGATCCATTAAGACAGGACAGATGAGTTACTCCTATGCATATTTTAAAAGGGAAAAAAACAGTAAACAAAATAGATCTGGGGTCAAAGCAGAGGCATCTGACTGCCAGCCAGGAAATTCATAGTGAGGGTATCAGGCCTTTTGAAGCCCTCCAGGCCTATGGGCTTTGTAAAACTGGTCAATTAAAAACATCCAGAACTGGAATTTACACCTCCCTGGATCAGAGCATCCAGCTGCACATCCCACCTCGTTCACAGGTGTGTATCCTGCCTGTGAATCCTCCATCCCAGAGCAGAGGAGGGAGCTAAGTGCTCCTGGGATACGTTTCCTCCTCATTTAAAGCACAGGACCAGAAGTGGAAATATTTATAGCAGGAGAATCAACATACTACTTCCTATTTTTCCATGCGTGCCTCCTCACACAGACACAACCATACCATGCAGGAGACACACCAGCCTACACACACAGCCGAAGAGCAACAAAAAGAGCATCGAAAAGGAAGAAAAAGGATCTTTTTATCATTCCAACATCCCTGTGGAGCTCCTCTCCAAACAGGGAAATCCTGCCCTGGTGAGTTGTGCTCTCTCGGTTCTTTGATTCTGGTGGTCCAGCCAGGCCCCTGCTCAAAACGGGGCTGGTGCCATTCTCAAATCAGCTAAAAAGGCAGTGACAACTATGGAAAACCTAAAGAAGTCAGGAAAGCTGAATTATCACTATAAAATGTGGGGGGGACCTGGAAGATCCTACCCCATCTGGCCTTGTTGAAGCTGTGGCCCACAGGTGCCTGGTGGCACTGGATTCCTATCTAGCAGTCCATGTAAAGATTAAAACAAGCTTATTTTATTTTAGTAGTATTTATTATTTTAGTAGCCCAGTGAGAGATATGAAACCCAGCATCCCATCATCCTCATCATGCCCAAGGGATTTGCTCCCTCCAGTGTATTCCTGTAGCTGAGAGGAAACCCCAAAGCCAGGTGAGGTCAGCTGGGCCCACCCAGGACACCAGGGCTCCTCATGCACAACCTGCCTGCCCCATCATCTCTCTCCCCCCCTGCAGTACCTGTTTTTGGCAGTGATGTAAGACATGATGTTCTGGTTGAAGAACTTCAGGATCAGCGGGATGCAGTTGGCAAACACCAGGTGCTGGGACACGTACTCAAACTGGGGAAGAGAAGGGAGACGGGTCAGCGTGAGCCGGGACAGCCGGGAGCACCACCTGGGAATGCAAACCCACTTCCAGCCAAAAGCAAAGCGCTCCTGATGGTCTGCTCCAGACACCTCACAGACCATCTTCCCCTCTGCAGAGTTCTGCTGTGTAAGGCTCGTGTCATACACAGCAGCTGGAAAATTCCACTTGCCACGGAGAGGACACACAAATTTTATGGCAGTGCTTTAGAAATAGCTGCACCTGATGGCTGCAGTGTGGCTTTTCAAAATTAAACCTGTGGCAAAACAGTGTGTGGGGAAGGAGGAGTTGTAGTTGTTACACGAGGAAATGCAACAATTCTTATTGTTCTCACACACTAATCCCAGTTCCCTTTAAAATTTTGACTGAAAAAATATCCTTGTCTTTATCCGTGCTTTTAATTTCTCTCCTCCCCAAAGCATTACATGGTGTTTAGGGTCCCTCCCACCCCAAACCATTCTATAGTTCGATAACAGAACAAAACCTCTCCTGTCCTCTAAAGACACAAACAGCAGCAAAACTCTTTCCTATCCCATCCTGCCCTTCCCATTCCTCTGCCTAACCCAACATCAACACCTCCTGTTTGAGAGGGAAGGAACAGCCTGTTCTCGTCTCAGGCGGGTACCAGCTGTCGACGCTGGCACACCAGGGATGACACAGCCCTGCCACGATGTGTCAGTGAGTAATTGCTGTCCCTGCCAGCCAGGATGGGACACGCTCTCGCTGCTCTGAAATGCAGCTCCAGTGACTCACACCCCACACAGGGTCTGAGGGTGATGCTGGATGCAGATGGATTGATGGCATTTCTCTGTTGGTGTAAGAAACGCCAAATTTTGACAGAACGGGACCAAAACCCCACGATCTGTGTCGCTATGCGGGTCTGTGTGGTGGCCATTGTGCCAATGTGGCTGTTGGTGACCACAGGTGACCCCAGCAGTGCCTGGACCAGCCACCCTCTCCACAAGAACCATCTTCAAGATGCTCCAGTTTGGAGCAACCTGGTCTAGCGGAAGGTGTCCCTGCCCATGGCAGGGGGTGGAACTGGATGGGCTTTGAGGTCCCTTCCAGCCCAAACCATTCCATGATTCAGTGATTCCATGATTTCAGACCTGCTGGAGTTTTCACAGTGCTCCCTGAGACCACCCTTGGCGCCGAAAGAAATGATGTCTCACCCAAAAGCAGATTATCAGGGGCACAAAGCCCCACAGCTTTCTCCAGGCTTAGCACCAGGCTGCAAGGGCCCTTCTGCCTTGGAGGAAGAAGTGAGAGGAGCTGCTTTGAAGTGAGAAAAATTAGGGAAGGGCCATGGGGGGGGACCCAGAACAAATGTAGTATTGTAAAAATGTGGGAGTTGGTTTCATTTTATCCAATCCCATACGTGGATTTATATTTATCCTCAGTTAAATATCAGTGGATTTTGTAACACAGAGGGATTTGTGGTGTGCTGAAAGCTTTAACAGAAAAAATTAGAAAACATTAATTGTTCAAATTGCAGAATGGGTAGAGAACTGGGCCACGGCTCATATTAGTCCTCGCTTTTTTTAACCAAGGAAAGCCCTGGAGTGGGTGCAGTTCGATTGCTGCCATGCAGATGGAACAAAAATCACATTGGGAACAAAAATCAGATTGCATCCATGACCCAGATCTCCTGCCTCTGTTGAAACTGGAGCCCCAAGAACGGGATCCTGCCAAGAACCAGATTAGCTGACCTCCTGAGGTCCTTCCCAGCACTATTTCTGGTCACTGGAGATGACAGAGAGCAAAAGAGAGTCTTGCCTAACCCCCATCCCTTTCCCCCTTCTGCCAGGGAGGCTCGTGCTATCTCCTAAATTTAACCTGAATGGATACTTCCAGAAGTCTAAAAGCTCCTACCACGTGAGCTGTCAAAACACAGCAGGGTTATCCCAACCCGAGCGACCCACGTACAAATCCTGGAGCTACGGAAACGCCATCTGCAGCTCCTCATGGAAACTCTTCCTGGAAGTCTTTCAGGAGAGTGTTTATCCACCACCTTCCAGCCCAGCTGGGCAATGGCTGACCCCTCCTCTAGGCTCACCTGGTAGATGTGGTTGAGCTTGAAGTGCTTCAGGAGCAGCAGCAGCAGAGCCGAGATGCTCTTCACGATGATCTCTTTGTGCCTGTTCACGTCGATCCCCAGTTTCATGCTCTGGAGAACGGTGATGCTGGGATGGAGGGGAAAACAGCACCGTGGGTGTGGGAGAAGGGAGGCCTAAGGGACTGTGGAGTTCATCTGGATGAGCTCTATGGAAACAGGGAGCTTTGCTTCCCCCGGGACTCCCATTTCCATCCATCCGACCTGGTGATGCCAAAATGCATTAAAAAAGGGAAAAAAAAGGTGGATTGCCCTCCACCAGGAATCCTGGTGGAGCAGTAGGAAGGACACCTGCCATATGCTGGCATATCTTTATGATTTGGGTCAATTAGCAGGATTTTATCATTTGTGTCGCTTCACTCGGAGTGGCTGCTGACTGCACTCAAATCATTGCACTCCTGAAAAAGCAGCATCGCTTCCTCGGCTTTGATGGCTCTGCTTGGGTGGCAACAGCAACTTACACCTACCCAAACAGATACCCCAAATCTGGAGACCCCAAACCTATCAGGAAACCCCAACTCTTGTGCTTGGTCCAGGATTTTGTGGCCAGGCAGGGATGGCTGGTGGCCACCCTGTAAGGGACTTACGGCATCTCCTCGGGCAGCACATCTGCCAGGATGTTGATGGAGTCGGTCTTGGCCTTGGAGGTGGGTGCAGCAGCCAGGAGGATCTTCAGCAAAGCGATCTGCAGGAGAGGGCAGGTGTGAGGGGTGATTCCAGGAAGGGGAATCCCTTCCTCCTTCGCTTGCTGAAACTGGACAGCTCCAAACCAGCTCTACAGGGTTTCACCAGACCACACTCAACCTCTCCTTTTACCCCCTGGACAGACAGGAGGAGTGTGGGGAGCCTGGCAGCTCAGTTTGATCCTTAACTTAAGGCATCCCATGTGCCTGAGCTCTGGTAGTGTGGATAAAATAGCACAGGGAACACCTGGAGTTTAAATGCACTTCAATCTGCGTTTGTCTCTCCCTACAGACAGAGTCCACATGACCCCATTAGCATCTTAGAATCCTCTGAATCCTTCCTCCTGGACTGCACTTTCCACCCAACTCTACTCTGGCTTCTCACCATTCAAGTCCTGAACACAGCCCAGCCATCCCATGCTGAGCTCTGCAGCTCCCAGACTGGCAAAATTCCCATCAAAAGCTTTTCCTTACCTTTAGGAAACATGGTCTTACCATATACTGGGGGAGGTTGTACAACATTGCTCGATACAGGACCTCACAAGGGGTTTCTTGGACTTCCTCTTCCCCCTAGAGCAGAGAAACATCAGAAACAAGGGAAAATGAAGAAAAAATAAGAATATATGGATTTACATGGCATCTTGGAAACCTCCCATCTTCTATCTGGAGGTGGGGTGCAGCAACTTCTTACCAGAGACATGGGGCACTTCTCCAGCTCCTCCTCGTTCTTGATCTGGACATCTGAGATGGAAACGTACTTGTGCTGGCAAAACACACAGACAGAGGCAGAGCCATGTCACAGCTGAAGGGGGAAACACGGTCAGTGACACCAACAGTCGCTGATTCCAGGAATATCCGAGTGGGGGATACAGATCACAGCAGATCCACGGAGAATTCATCGTCGTGTGCGACCTCCCTCTGTGCCTGAAGCCCCTCACACCTCCTGCCCTTGATTGCTCCCACCTACTCCTTTTAGGAGCTCTCTGTAGGTAGTTAGAGGGGGACAATCCAGACCTTAGACAGGGTCAGTTGGCCTCTGGAGGTGTCTCATTCCCAGCAGGAGCCAAGGCTGGCCATGCTTCCCCCTGGGAACAGCACCAGTCTAGGCACATATGTCCAAACCCAACTCTGAAAGTCTGTCACCTTCAAAACACATGGCAAACGCTCACCAGGAAGCAGGAATGCTGTATCTTGGATAAAGGGAAAGTAAAAATGCTGGATAGTCTACTTGAGGACTCAGGTTTTAATTTTTTGCCCCAATTCCTGCAAGAAGCTCCAAAAGTTTATTCTGTGACAACTAACTAACTTCTTACTCCCTCCAGGAACTCTGTTTCACCCAGAGGTTGACCATGAGGACCCATGTGGATCCATGGATATCCCAAGTGCCACGCATGGAGCCACCACCTCACCTGCTTCAGGGTCTTCACACTTTCATGGATGGGCCGCGGGAGCCCTATCAGGGTTTCGGTGTCCCTGGGGAAGAGGAAAGAAGGTAAGTCCTGTGAATGTTCAAACATTTCCCTGCCATAACAGGGAAAAGAGGGGGTCTGGAGTCTGCTGAACGTGTCCCACATGGGTCAGGAACTGGGAAAGCTGCTGCTGCGAGCTGCTGCCCTCCCACCTTTTCCCCATAAAACCTATTTGAGAGTGGAGTGGCATCAGGGTGAAGAAGTGGGGTGAAAGCAGATTGAATCAGAATTGGGGTGAAATGAGATGAAACCATAACTGGGGTGGAGCCAGTCTGAGCCCAGCAATGCACCTAAAAATGAATGCAGCCTGCTGGGCCCATCCCAGGATGACTCTACACCCACACCTTGATTTATGCCCAAACTGGGTAATTTGCTGTGGATACCAAAGTGTGTCAGCTGCCTCTTACATCAAACCAGTTTCTGGTTGGGACAGGGGTCACTTATTCTGGGCTAGGTCTGATTTTTAATAGAAAGAGGTCCTTGGGGACCAGTGTCTCCAAGAAGGTGTTTTTCTACCACTGCTCTCCTTGCTGCAGCCCCAGCAAACCCAGCACTGCGTCATCCCAGGCATGCCTTGAGCTGGGAAAACCTGAGCTTTGGGGACACCTCCCACCACTTAAACCACACTCATGGAAGCTACAGGGCAGATTTTGTGGATAAGACACTCACTGTCCCAGCGTGAACCCGATGAATTTGTTCCTGCTCGCTTCCAGGAAATGCTCGATGTCTTTCTGTCTGATGGAGCCACGGAGAAACAAAAGCAAGGAGAAGGTTGGAAAACAGCCACGTGCCAGACCACAGCCTTGGGTTGATTTCTAGAGATCTCAACAGCAGTGGGCAAAAGCCACCTTTGCCCTCATTGGTTGGGAACAGCGTGAACCAAACCCATTTGTATTTGCTGTGCAACTCCATGGGAATGTGCGAGCAAACGGAGAGGAATTTTCTACAACCAGCACCTTTTAATCCACCTCCTGTGCTCCTCACACGCATCTCCCAGGAGCATCTGCTCGCTCTGAGAGAACAAATGTCATCTCCACAGTCTGTCAGAGCACATGCTGCTCCGACAGCAAGCTGACATCTTGTCCACCTCGGGCATCTTTCATGGGAACTGGTGGGGATCCCTGTGCTACAAGTAGGACATGAGCTGTGAGCCAAGGCTCTGTGGGGCAGAAGGAAATCCAGAAATCCAACAGCCAAGGAAAACAAGAGCCATTTGATCCTGAAGCTGAGAGCGTTAAGTGATGTGGAGCACCACAGCACCACATGTGGAGATCCACGTGGGAAACCAATTCCTGCCATGTCCCTGCGAGGAGTGCTCTTGATAGAGAGACTTAACCCTGCCACTTCTCCTACTTCAAAAATATCTATTTGCTCCTGTGTTTTGAAGATACTGGATCAAATCCAGGCGTGGGATAAACAGCAAAAAAACCTCACATGGATCAGAGGGAAAGGGACAGAGGTTTTCACCCTCTTTTCCTAACATTCCCTCATAGCATGTATAGATAACTGATCTGAGGAAGGAAAGGCACCAACTTCTTTATCCTTGATGTGTTTCTCTGCCACTGAAGAGCCTTCACCTGGCAACACAGGAGTCCTACTCAACAAGCAAGATGTCATTAACCAGTTCCCAAGATGATTAGTCAAGGACCTTGTGCTACCAAGATCCATTGGGATCTGTTTGGGAAAGCTGACTCTGCTCCCAGAGTGCTCCAGCACAGCCTCCTTCCCAGTACAACCCGGGATATCCAAAACTGGGTTATTATTGGCCAAGCTTGGCCATGTTTGGTTTGTAAATCCTGGGGAAGAGCTCAGCTAAACCCAGTCCCGAAAGGACCAACCCAGGCAAAAAGAGAAGCGGAGTCACTTCAGTTCAACTTCCCACAGACCGACATTCCTCCTGCAGAGAACTCCAGCACAGGTGGGGCTGGCGAGGATGGCAGTGACCCCAGGGGGCTTTACCTGACTTTGGGGGCCCAGGGGAGCCCCTTGGGGAAGGACACCCTCTCGATGGGCAGGCGCTGAGCTGGCATGGCGGGGATGATCGTGTCCCGCTCCATGAGATCCAGCTCTCCCTCAATCCCGCTGTCCACATCATCGTTCTCCTCTTCATCGACTCCTCCTTCATCATTCTTGAAGGGATCTCTCTCGTTGTAGATATCCAAACTGTCCTGCTTCATCAGGGGCTGCAGCAGAAAGGCAAGGAGAAATTCAAGTCACTCCCTGAGTTTTATTTCCCTCCCAGCTGCTGGCACCAGATCTCTTCGTCCTGAAAGGACCAAGCTCCCAGAGGAGACCAGAGGTTCCACAGGTAAGGATTTCCCTTCTAGCTGTTGCCACCAAAGCCTGGCTAAGGAATAACTCCTTCTGTACCTCTAACCTTGCTGCTCTAGGAGGTGTGACCCCATTTTCCACTTTAACTTTTGGAGCTTCCATCCAACGTCTCTCCCTTAGCAAAAGGCATTTTCATCCTCAGACCATAACACAGCAGCTCCAAGAGCGGAGCTAAAAAAAGACCTTGCTGTGAGCAGTTTGCTCCCTGGTGCTTATCAGCCCTTTGCCACAGGGTCAGGATGTCCTCTGGCTTCCTCTGGATCAAACACCCCACGGGGCTGATCTGCTGCAGCTGAAATTGATGGATGAAAACTGGATGTGCCCCGACCACGGGCACTGAGAGCCCTGAAATCCCCCATGCCCTGGGCTGATCCCCCAGTGTGGGCAGCAGGGGAGGGGGGGATTCTGCCCCTCTGTCCCCCTCAGGTGAGACCCCCCCTGCAGAGCTGCC
>VZRJ01001580.1:4231-41103 GCA_013397565.1 Ptilonorhynchus violaceus | reverse complement strand
ATAAAAGAAACCAAACCCCATTACACGTTTAATTTAGAGATGATCATAGGATATGATTCCAGGTTGATTAGGAAAAAGCCAAGCGAGCCAAAAAGCTTTACAGGAGAAGCAGAACATGGAGAAGAGCTTTAAAAATCGAGGTGGGAAAAGACAGTTGGGATTTTATTAATTTTTTTTTCCCCCCCTCCTATCTACCTGGAAGATAAAACGGGATTAGAACTGGGCACGAGGGGATCCAGGGGTGGGAAGAGCAGCACCGACCGCGGCACAAGCGACGGACACGGGGCGGGAAGCGGCTGCCTGGGCTGTACCGAGGGGTCCTGGATTGGATGGAGAGGGAATTTTCCCAGGGTGGAAGCAGCTGTGGGTGGGATTCGTGTTCTTCCGAAAGCTTCGCCCCACGTGACCCCACAGCTGCGTCTCACCTCCAGGAGCAGATTCCACCCTCTCCAGAGAACAACGGGAACTCGGAGATCCAGGGCGGATCCAGCGTGGGGAAACACCCGGACGTGACGTTCCCAATAGCTCAGGGGACTCTTCCCAAAAAAAAATCTGAGGATCTGGGTAAAATTAGTGAGTAGAAGATCACTTCAAGTCTGTGGTTAGCCCTCAGTCTATGCTGAGGCTCCTCAAAGCCTTAAGGTCTCCTCAGAGCCTTCTCGAAGTCTCCTAAAGGTCTTCTCAAGGTCTCCTAAAGGTCTTCCCAAAGTTTTCCTTCCAGGTTTTGAGAGATTTCAAAGGGAAACCTGGAATAAGCCGGCACACGGGAACATCTGCTCTGAAGTCGAGCGGCTCGTGGTCACCCTGACTCCAAACGTCCCGAGAGCCACGAGGAGGACTCGGCCGCCGAGGCCGCAATTCCACCGTTCCCCCTTCCTTGTGCGTGAACGAGCTGCCGCAAAGGAGTTCCTCACGGTGGCAAAGCAGCCCAGGAGGACAAAACACGGATCTGTGGCCGGTGAGAGGCTCGGGAACCAAAGCAGGGACAAAGGCTTTTGTGCTCACGGGGTCGGGCAGCTTCATTTCAGAAGGATCACGTTCTCCACGTGAATGATTAAAGGGACTCCAGGGAGACACCGGGACTCGGGAAGTCACCTCGGTGAGGGCGTCACGCCGTCCCAGGCGGGACATCCCGGGATAAAACAAGGAACTAGGGCCAATTTCTTCTCCATCGGCTCAAATCAAGATTGGAGGTGAGCGAAAGGTTTCGGTGATGCTGAACTCTTCCCTTGCACAGAATCCGTGGGGGTTACTCCGGCGGACGTCTCATACATTCCAAAGGGGATTTCCGGATTCATACAGATACGACCAGAAAATAAAACTCCGAACACTTCCAATGAGGACTGAAATTCAGCTGGAGGCAGACCCGGCGTGGCCACGGGTCCTCCCAGCCGGGACGGCCGGCGAGCTCTGCTTGGCTTGGGAAGAGCTCCCGGGCGCGTGAGCAGCATTGGCCGGCGAGGCTCTTCCAGCAGCGCGGGCAGCCGGGGCTGCCCCGGCCCCGCCGGGAACACGACTTTGGTTGATCCAGAGAGGTTGGCACTCGGAACGAAAGCAGCAGGAAAACACTGTGGGGCTGTGGCGAAGGGAGCGGCGNCGGGCCCTTGGGCACAGCTCGGGGCAGTGCTAAGGCGAGGGGCACCGGCCCCGGGCTCTTCACGGCACAGGGAGAGGCTTCTCCGGCGGGATTCCCGAGGCGGCTCCCTGGAGACAACGAGGTTTTTGGCTTCGTTGTCGAACGGCAGGAGAAGCTTCCACGGCCGCCGGAAGGAGCGCTGGGACGCGGAGGAAACCAGAAGCGACTCCCAAGTCGGGTCCCGCGGCTCCCGCCGTGTGCGTGGGGTGATCGGTGACAAGGGACTATTCCAGACTCGATTCCGGCAGCTTCCTCCTCCTCCTCCTCCTCCTTGCCTTCCCCATCCTCCCAGCCCCGAAAAAGAACGAACCCCAAGAGAAAAAAATGAAAAGAAACGGAAAGAAAATCCAGCGTCTCCCAGTCCCGCGGCAGGACGAACACCAGTGGCAGAGGCCACAAGAACAGTATCCTAATTTAATAAATAAATAACCTAAAAACACACTGTCGACTATGGGAGCAAGCCCGGCTCTAGCGTGGGAAGCTTGCGCGGTTTCATCCTGTACAGTAGTTGAGAAAAGACTCGGGTGGTGGCTGCTGTTCCTCGCGATTCTCCGGGATGCAGCGGCAGGAACTTAATATCTGGGAAAAGAAGGGAAAATGGGGGATTGGTGAGTGGGGAAGGGATGAGAAGCTGCCCTGGAATCACCATGGAAGATATTGGGAGGGAGAGACGGCAAAGAAAGAACTGGTTGAGGAAGGGATTTGGTCCTCGTTGCCTCGGAGGGTTTCTCCACCCCACGGTGCCCATGGGAAGTTTGAGGGGTCGTGGCTCTCCCTCAGTGCAGGGAATTCCCTGTGACCCTCAACTGATCCCGACTTCTCCATGCACGGAACAAACCACACTCCCCACGAGGCTGGGCTATGCCAGACACCGAAACCAGGCAAAGAGAATTCAACCAGAGGGAATTCCTCCACAGCCATGTGAAAGCACCAGGATTTTGCAGGGGAAAAAAAATCTCAGAGTCTGGGAAAACCCAGTAAACCCCAAACTGGGAGCGTTCTGGTGCAGTGCTGCTCTCTCCAAAGACCTGCCAAGAAAATGCCTTTTCCTGCAGGAAAAGGATCTCAGCTCCATCCTCCTCCCAAGCTGACCCACGTTTGTGCAAAGCCGTTTCATTTTCACGGTGGAAATTCACGGCAGTGCCGGCTACAAAAACGTGGAAAGGGAAGTGATCCAGGGGCTGCTTTGAAAATTATTATTATTTTTGGGATCTGCCCAGCCTGTGCTGGGGGATGAGCTGTGGAGCCGAGGCCGCTCTGTGCCACCTCCTCCTCCTCCGTCAAGGTTTAAAAATAAAGCTGCCGCTGCGCCGGTGGCATCGCCCTGGCACCCGCCACGGCTGGGTGACGGCTGCTGCCACGCACGCGGGGCTCCCGTCCCGCCCAGCGCTGCCACAGCTCCAGCCACGCCATCCCCTCCCCGCTTTCTGCCACGGGAACGAGCAGAAAGCCCAGGGAATCCTCCCAGGGGACCCAGGGAATCCTCCCAGGGGACCGGCGGGATCGAACCCCGGCCCCCGCGCCCCCCACGGGCGCCCCCCGGGCCGGGGCAGAGGGAGGAGAGGGGCGGGCAGGGGCACCTGTAGTAGTTGGGTTTGAAAGGTCCGTTCTTGTTGAGCCCCAGGTACTTGGCCTGCTCGTCCGTCAGCTCCGTCAGGTGCGCGTCGAACGTGGGCAGGTGCAGGCTGGCCACGTACTCGTCTGCAGGGGTGGAGAAAGGATTCCACACCTCGTCAGAAGGGGAAAGGCCACAACAACCAGTCCCCTGGGGCTGAGGCAGAAGCCCCCTGACATCCCTGGGAGGTGACACCTCAGCCCCGAGCTCAGGACAAGCTGCCCCTGCCTCAAAAACCACCATTCCCACCAAAAAGTCCATTTTTGCAGCCAAAGCGCGGTCACTGTGGCCGTGTGAGGGTGCTGCTGGTGGAGCTGCTGGGCAGGGATGAGGTGTCATCATGGGACAACCCCATGCACTGGGCTGCATCCACATTTTTTCCCCAGGTGAGACAGGAAAACATCAACGAGCCAGTGGGAAGAAGCTGCTGGAAGACCCCGAGCTTGGCCCAGTGACACCTCCCGGCCATTCCATCCCAAAACCTGGGAGGAGAAGGCAGTGGGAACGTCCTTACCCATTTTTTTAGGCAGCAAGTACACGTCCTGCTTGTAGCGGCCCTCGGGAGCGTTGTACAGCTCTATCAGAGCCAGAGCCTGGGGACAGCAGAGCAGAGGACACTCGGGTCAGGAACTGCTGCCCCGCAGAGCAGGTGCTGCTCCTGCCCCATCCCATCCCAACCCTCCTCACCTGGGTGGTGGCCGTGATGGACAGGACGAAGGTGGGCACGGTGGAGCAGCTCAGGTTCAGCAGGCGGCCCTGGGAAGCAAAACGTGGTTGTTAACACGGCACCAGCAGCAGCTCACGGCCCTGCGGGAGCTGCAGGAACCACTGGGGCAGCGTGTCCCGCTGCTCATGGCAGGCGCTGGCTGCCCTCAGGAAGTGGGAGTCTCCCCGTGGGAGATACCCTGGAGTGGGATAAATGGAAACACGGGAGCTTCTCCTCATCCCAGTAACTCAGGGGGATCTTCTGGCTCTGCACAACTCCTGACAGGAGGGGGCAGCCGGGGTGGGTCGGGCTCTGCTCCCAGGGAACAGGGACAGGAGGAGAGGGAACGGGCTCAGGCTGTGCCAGGGGAGGCTCAGCTTGGACACCTGCAGGAATTTCTTCCTGGAAAGGGTGGTCAGGCACTGGAACTGCCCAGAGCAGTGGTGGAATCCCCATGTCTGGGGGGATTTCAAAGCTGTGTGGATGTGGCACTTGGGGACACGGGGCAGTGCTGGCCTTGGAGGGCTTTTCCAACCTGAATCATTCAGTGATTCCATGATTCCGTGAGCCAAACCTTCCAGCCAGGGGGACCACTCAGCTGCTGAGGCCCATGAGGTGATTTCTGGATGCCCTCACCACCCCTGGATTTCCTCCTCCCCAGGCAGAGGAAAGGCTGCAATTCCCACAGGGAACAGGCTGCAATTCCCACAGGGAACAGGCTGCAATTCCTGCTCCTCCTCCTGGCACTCACCTCAGCCAGCAGGACTATCCTCTTCCCGTCTGGCCAGATGACGTGGTCCACCTGGGACCTCACCCTCTCCCAGGTGAGCTCGGGGGTGCGCAGGCTGGCCTGGAAAATGGGATTAAAAACGTCACCAGATCCAACCCCGGAACCACAGAAAAGGCAGGAAAAGAGTTGGAAACGCGGACACTGTCCTGGGTCTGTCGTCTCCCTCGGATCCCACCACAATCCCAGACCTCTGTGAATCATAACCTGGAATTATTTTTATGGTCTCAGCACATCAAAGCTCCGGCAACACCGATTGTTCGGGATCCGGTGAGGAGGATTCACGGCCAGCAGCCGAACTCTGCATGGCTCCAGCTGCTCTTTCCAGCCCGGAAACCCACGGGAATTCCCTGGAATTCTCCAGACCAGGCTCTCCTGGTTTTCTGCTCTGGGGATGAGCAGCTTTTGGGGCTGTTTGCAAAGGGTGGTGGGGTTGAACTCCCGCCTGGGTGTGATGGTGAAACAACACAAAACTGGGATGAGGAGGGAATTCCCCAATTCCCGGAGGGAAGGAGTGAGGGGGGACACACCAGACCCTGCCCTGGATGCTGGACCAGCTCATCCAGCTCCATGGATCCCTTGGGATCACCGGCAGGACTGGGACACAGGGAGTGGAGGGTTACTGTTCTGCTCCAGGTGCTTCCTCAGCACTGACAGAGCTGCTGAGGGGTCCCCAAACACCACCACCCCAAACACTGTCACCCTAAACCACCATCACCTCAAAACACCATTATTCCAAAGCACCATCACCCCAAAGCATCATCACCCCAAAACACCATTATTCTGAAGCACCATCATCCCAAAACACTATCACCCGAAAACTCACCACAAACACTGTCACCCCAAAACACCATGACCCCAAAGCACCATCACCCTAAAACCCCATCACCCCAAAGCACCATTACATTAAAACTCCATCACTCCAAAGCACCATCACCCCAAACACTGTCACTAAAAGGCACCATCATCCCAAAGCGCTGTCACCAGGCACCATCATCCCAAAGCACCATCATCCCAAAGCACCATCACCCCAAAGCACCGTTACATTAAAACACCATTATCTCAAAGCACCATCACCCCAAAACACCATCACAAACACCGTCACCTCAAAACACCATGACCCCAAAGCACCATCATCCCAAACACTGTCACTACAAGGCACCATCATCCCAAAACTGCATCACCCTAAAGCATCGTTACATTAAAACACCATTACTCCAAAGCACCATTACCCCAAAAAACCATTACACTAAAACACCATCACCCCAAAGCACTGTCACTACAAGGCACCATCATCCTAAAACTCCATCACCCCAAAGCACCATTACATTAAAACTCCATCACTCCAAAGCACCATCACCCCAAACACTGTCACTAAAAGGCACCATCATCCCAAAGCGCTGTCACCAGGCACCATCATCCCAAAGCACCATCATCCCAAAGCACCATCACCCCAAAGCACCGTTACATTAAAACACCATTATCTCAAAGCACCATCACCCCAAAACACCATCACAAACACCGTCACCTCAAAACACCATGACCCCAAAGCACCATCATCCCAAACACTGTCACTACAAGGCACCATCATCCCAAAACTGCATCACCCTAAAGCATCGTTACATTAAAACACCATTACTCCAAAGCACCATTACCCCAAAAAACCATTACACTAAAACACCATCACCCCAAAGCACTGTCACTACAAGGCACCATCATCCTAAAACTCCATCACCCCAAAGCAGCATTACATTAAACCTCCATCACTCCAAAGCACCATCACCCCAAACACTGTCACTAAAAGGCACCATCATCCCAAAGCGCTGTCACCCCAAACACTGTCACAAGGCACCATCATCCCAAATCACCATCACCCCAAAGCGCCGTTACATTAAACCACCATCACCCCAAAACACCATCACCCCAAAAGTCACCACAAACACTGTCACCCCAAAACACCATGACCCCAAAGCACCATCACCCCAAAGCCTGTCACTACAAGGCACCATCATCCTAAAACTCCATCACCCCAAAGCACCATTAAACACCACGACCCCACAGCACCACGACCCCGAAGCCCGCGGCGCTCACCACGTCGATCTCGGTGTTGGAGTGGCCCATGTTGCACACGATGCAGCTGTTCTTCATCCTGTCCAGGTGCTCCCGCGTCACCACGTTCTTGTTCCCTGCCGGACACCGCAACCCCCATCGGATCCCGGGCCTCTTCCCTCGGGAAAGGCTGGAGCCGATTATGGGATTGTGGGATTGAGCCCCCCCCGCCCCTCGTACCCGTGCAGGTGATGACGATGTCCACCTGTCTGATGACCTCGTTGAGCTTCACCAGCCGGAACCCGTCCATGCTGAGAGGGAAAACAGGGAAAAAAGCCACCCTCAGATCCCAAGTTTTACTCCTGGAAAACCGGCCGGCAGCACACCGGGGCCACCCAGCCACCGGGAGCTGCAGGAGTCAACCTGGAGGGTTTGGGATTGGCGTGGGGGAGAAGGGAAAGGAGATTTTGGGGGTTTCCCGTTTCCTCTCGAGGCCTTCCCATCTGCAAACCCCAATTCTCCGTCCAGGTGGGTTTTTTAAAGCTGCACCAGGAGCTGCTGCAGAATCCAGGTCGATCCAGATTTAGATCGCCCTAAAAATCACCCCAAACCTGCAGATGCCTCTCGTTAACCCTGCACTCCATATTTAGGCCCCACAGAAGCCCGGGAAGGGCTGAGCACCCAGCAAGGTGTGCTCAGGGATAACAAGGGCAGGGTGTTTTTTTAGGATTTGTTGACAGTCCTCTCCCCAGAGCTCATTTCTGCTGCAAAATTGGAGTTACTATAAAAAAAGTCTTTTTTTTTCCTGCTGCTTGTCCCATTTCCTGAGGTTTTTTTCCCTTCCAAGAGGGGCCGTGTGCTGCTGCCTCGTGCAGAGCCAGGGAAGGGGCTGCTGGAACTCCCCAAATCCCTAAATAAGGGTGGGTGAAGGTCACGGAGCAACCCAGAAGTTCATCAGCTCTGCTAATTAAGCAGGGCTCGTTAGTGCTCTCAGCACAGGTGGGTGCTCAGGAGGAGGCTGAGGGGTTAACGAGGCTCTGGGTGTTTTTTTTGGGATGCTGCTCCCAGCCTCATCCCACACTCTGGGATGCAGCAGCAGCATCCAAACGGAGCTATACCCGAGGGGACGGGGGGTGCTCAGCCTGTGTGGGGTCCTGGTGCCAGTGAGGGCTTTGTGAGGGGTGGGGCTCACAGGAACCCCAATATCCCTGGGGTGAGGTGTGGGAACAGCACTGGGAAAGCCAGGTTTGCATTCCAAAGGGAGCAGCTCATTCCCCAGATCCCTCCAAGCCACGTCCTTATGCTCCTGGCTGCTGTGGGATAGGGACAAACCGGGAGATGCTTTAGGGCAGGGCCCCTTTCCTGGCCCGCAGGGAAGCCCTGACCCCCTCCCCAGCGTCCCTTTGGGAAGGGGGATCCCTGCTGAGCGGATTTTGGCCACAGTTTTCCTGGGAAAAAATGAAAAAAAAAAAAAAAAATCCAGGCTGGGAGTGAGTCCTTACCAGGCCTGGAGGGCACAGATGGGGTCGATCTCTGTCACGTACACTATGGAGCCCATGGCCTTCAGAGCAGCACAGCAGCCCTTCCCAACCTGGGAAAACACGCAAGGAGTGAGGCGCTGGCAGCTCGGGAAGCTCCCGGCACCGCGGGAGCATTCCAAGGGATGCACAATCCCAGGTGGCTCCTCCACACCCCCTCGGAACCCTCTGGGTGGCTCAAATTCCCATTTCTGGGTGAAGAAACTCCTGGATTGGGAATAATCTGAGACTCAGGCCCGGCTTAGATAAAACAGGCACTAAAAAATTCCCAGTGATTTTGGTCCCAGGGAGTTTTTTTCCCCCCAAACCATCCCGGGATCCAGAATGCACCACCACAACAAGAGATCCCACTAATCCCAGGGAAAGTTTTAGAGCCTCTTGTGACCTTTGCTCCACTCAGGAAGCTTTGAGGGTAATTAACCTCAGGGGCTTAACGAGCTTTAACCTTTGCCCAGCACAGGCAGGGCAGGGGAATCCAGGCTAAAGGACCAAAGGTTCCCAAAAAATGTGATTACACTTGGAAAAATCGACCCATTTCAGCTGTTGGGATGTAAATAAACATCCCAGTACAGCACCCACAGCACAGCCCACTGGGACTGGTGTTAACTGGTCCTGGGAACTGGGAAAGGGGGAACATTCCCACGTGGAGAGGGGATGGGTGATGGGACAAGTGAAGATGAATTCTCTCTTGGCCACACTTGAACATGCAGTGCACAGAACACCTGCAGAACCTCTGATTTTTATAATATCATGTTAAATGTTATATTAAAGATATATCAAATTGTGCTGTGTTAATATCTGGGTAAGTCAATATTCAGCTATTAAAGATATTCAGAATATTTAATATTTGTGTATTTTCAGATTCAGCTTTGGCACCTCTTTAATGACAAAGAAATATACTGGAAATCTAAAAAACCTTCAATTTTTGGCAAACCCCTCAGGTGTGGAGGTTCCTGCAGTGCAGAGCAAAGACCTGAGGATGGAGGAAGTCGTGCCGAGGATGTGCTGATTTTCCAAGTGGAATTCCCAGGGAATTCCCTTACCTCCCCGTAGCCACACACCACCACCTGCTTCCCTCCAAACATCATGTCCGTCGTCCTCTTAAGGCTGGGGAGGAAGGAAAAAATCCACAATTAAAGACCAGAATTGAAGACCAGCACCAAGAGCTGCTCCACTGACGGATCCACACTTGGATCCCGCATCCCTGAGGACACACAGAAATTCCAGGGGCAGAGGAAACCCCAAAACCACCCCAAATTTGACCTTGTCCTGCTTGAAGGGTGGGGGTTCTGTTGTTCTTCCAACGAAGAGGATGGAATTTGGGTTTGGAGCCTTTTTTTGTTGATTTTTACTCATTGACCCTTTGTTTTTGATACTCCAAAAATACTGAAAATCCTCTCCAATATATTTTTTCCCGAATTTTCGTTGTCACACTCCAAATGCCCCCCCCAAAGAACCACGGGAGCAGCAGGGAATTGGTAATTCCTTTCCAGAATCCCAGAGCTCTCCACAAACGAAGCTCCCCCCTTCCACTCGGCTTCCTTCTGGTTTCTCCCTCGGAGTGTCCTACATTCCAGGCTATTTTTAGCACTGGAGTAAATAGGTTAGCAGTGCAGGGAAGGTGAAATTCCCTGACTTTTCCAAGGGAATCCAGCTAAACCCACAGCGGGTTCAGCGGCACCTCTGCCCGCATCCCCCTTGATCCAGGTGTGGATGCCTGGGCCGGACTCAACCCCAATCCCAGCTTCCCCCTCAAGGTGATTCCACAGAATCCCAGGATAGTTTGGGTTGGAAAAGACCCTCAAACCCCTCCAGTTCCAACCCCAACACCTTCCACTATCCCAGGTTGCTCCAAGCCCTGTCCAGCCTGGCCTTGGACATTCCAGGCATGGGGCAGCCACAGCTTCTCTGGGAATTCTATTCCAGGGCCTCCCCACCCTTATTTTTCCCATTATTGCTCCCAGTGCCCCGGAAGCTGCTGCCCCACATCCCAGCTCCAGGGATTGTTCATGGATGATGTCACAGCCGAACTGCAGGGACAAAACCTGTCCCCATCTCCCTTGGCTGTGCCGGAATTCGGTGGTGGAAGCGGTGAGGGCACGGACACCCAATCCCACCAAAACAAAGGGAATAAAGAGACGGGGAGAGCAAAGAGAAGATCCCTGGGGATAAAAAGGGGAAGCAGGAAGGCGAGGAAGGCCGTGCTGGAGCAGCTGTTGAGCCCCACATGGCGCATGCCCGGCTGTTATCCCGACGCCGCGGCGGGAAGAGGCCCGGGAAGGAGCGCCAGAGCCGAACGTGAGGAATTCCGAACCGGGCCAGAGGCAACGGAAGCTCCTTGTTCTCCTCTGGCACCTGGACTGAGCCACAACGATCCAGGTGGCGGCGGGGCAGAGCCAGGGACCCGTTCCCCGGGGGTTGGAATTCCCTGTCCCCGTTCCCGGCGGCCGGAGCCGCGCGGTGCCGGAGCGTACCCGTCCAGGATGGACTCCCGGCAGCAGTAGAGGTTGTCAAACTTCTGCTTGGTCACGGAATCGTTCACGTTCATGGCTGGCACGCAGAGCTTGCCCGCTTTGGAGAGCTGGTACAGCCTGCCACGGACACGGGAACAGTCGGGTTATCCACGGGGAAACAGTGCCTGACACGCAGCTGGGGGGTTTGGGTGGGAAGGGGCCTTAAGGAGCACCCAGCTCCATGGATAAGGACACCTTCCACTGTCCCAGGCTGCTCCAAGCCCCGGCCAGCCTGGCCTTGGACACTGCCAGGGATCCAGGGGCAGCCACAGCTTCTCTGGGAATTCCAGCCCAGCCCCTCCCCACCCTCCCAGCCAGGAATTCCCTCCCAAGATCCCATCTATCCCTGC
This sequence comes from Ptilonorhynchus violaceus, assembly GCA_013397565.1. Lineage (NCBI taxonomy): Eukaryota > Metazoa > Chordata > Aves > Passeriformes > Ptilonorhynchidae > Ptilonorhynchus > Ptilonorhynchus violaceus. The sequence continues at coordinate 29,909 of VZRJ01001580.1, read as the reverse complement.
CCTCTGGCACTGGGAAGCCATTCCCTGGGTCCTGTCCCTCCATCCCTTGTCCCAAGTCCCTCTCCAGCTCTCCTGGAGCCCCTTTAGGCCCTGGAAGGGGCTCTGAGCCCTCCCTGGAGCCTTCCCTTCTCCTGCTCTCCAGCTCCTGGGCACAGACTCGACTCCCCCCAGCAGGAAAATGAAATTTTCACTAAATGAAATGAATTTTTCACTAAAAATGAATTTAAACACCTCACTGTGGCTACCAAGAGAGTCTGAAAATCCTGCCCCTGCTCCAGCCCTCGGGAAGGAGAACACACCTTTGGAAATCCCTTCTGCCTACACTGGGAACGATTCTGGGTCCTGAAAACATCCTCAGTCCTTCTCCCGACCCCGCTGGCTGCAGACCTGGAGCCACTTCCCTGTTCCAAACATTCCATTTCCCTGTTTCTAGAGCTGCCTGAACCTCCGGCAAAGCTCTCACCCACTCACAGAGCACGAAGCTGCTGCTCTCCCCAGTTCCCTGTTTTCTGGCAGCTGGGATAGGATTAATTCCTCTGGAAAAGCAGCTCTGACACCCCCCTGAGCCCTCAGAGCCGCTTCCCCCACCACAGCTCCGCTCCTGAGGGATTTCACCCGCTCATCTCCGAGCTTCTCCCTTCTGGGAAGCCCCAGCCCAGCAGGAGACTCAGTTCCTCTTCCCAAATCTCACTTCTTCCCACAGATCCAGCCCAGGGCTGCGCCCTTGGCTCTCTCCAGAGCCCTCCCCTCCCTGTGCAACACCCTCAGCCCCTCCTCCTTCCCCTCCCCAGCGAGGTGAGAGCCTTCCCCCCTCTCCACGACACCCGGAGCCCCTTCCCACCCACGCCAGGGTCAGGAGGTGCTTCCGCTCCTCATCCCGAACCCGGAGCGGCACTTCCAACTCTGCTCCTCGGGATTCACAGCAGTTTTTATGGGAAGCCAAGCCCAGGCCGGAGGAAAACCCCAGCCCACGTGTTGGGGGTTCAGCACCGAGCTGGGCTGTGGCACCTGACAGGATTTCCAAGCTGGCATTCCAGCCCCTCCCGTTACCTGTGGACTCCGGTCACGCTCTCCTCCACAATCCCCTTGATCTTCTTGAACATGTTGGGATATTTCTTGTAGATCCAGTGAGTGAGGTCTCCCCCGTCGTCCAGGATCTGGAATAAAAACAGCCACGGAGTCACTGCTGGAACCAAAGGTGGAGGTGGGCAGGGAGAGGAGCCCTCTGGAAAAACGCCTTGGAAAAGAGCTCAATCCCAGAAATCTCTAAATCGCAGTGGGAAGAGATGTCCAGGAGCTTGTCCAGCCTCCGGTGGGGAGTACGTGCCCAGGTGTTCTCCAGGGTATGGAAACACCCCTGGAATGGCACCCAGGGAAGGTGCTGAGCTCAGAGGGGTCCGCAAAGAAGAAAAGACACAAGGGAAGATAAAAAACCCCAAATTTTTGCATTTTGCCAAGTCCTCCTGCCCCCCTGGTGGCCCCAGCAAGGTGGGAAGTGTGACAATCCCTCTGGACTCGAGAGAAAACAGGGAAGAGATGTCAGCAGGGGCAGGTGGAGTGCCCAGGGCCTGCACTGGCTGAGGGCACAACTGCCAANCCTCTTCCTCTTCTCCTCCTCCTCTTCTTTGCCTGTTCCCTACTCCAACGCAAGGAATTCCAACTGCATCATCATCATCATCTTCCCATATTCCCTACACTTCTGACTGCAGCTTCTGGCTGCATCCTCCTCCTCCTCCTGCTCTTCCCACATTCCCTACAAAGCCCAGGAGCTCCGACTGCCAGCCCAGCCCTTCATCCCCCCCGTCCCGGTGTGGCACGAGGGTGTCCCTAAAACTCCAGCCCTGCCCTCAAATCCCGATCTCCACTCGTTTCCCGCAGGGAGGGGCCCGGCAGGGACCCTCTGGATCTCTCCCAGGAAAAACGAGCGCTCGCCCACGTGGCACAGGGACGACATTCCCGAGCTTTGTCACGACGCAGTGGTTTCACGGAGCCATCCGCGGACACGGAGTTCCTCGGGAACGCCGCGTTCCCGTCCAACCTTTTCCTCCCCCAGCCGCCGGATTTTCCGCTGCTGCCAACGCCGCGGAGCAGCTGCTCCTCCAGAAGGCCTGGGAAGCACAGGGTGTCCTGCCAGGGCAGAGCATCCGCCTCTGGAGCATCCAGGGAATCCATTCCCAGCTCCACATCCCATCCACGGGCAGGGAAGGGTTAAGTGGAATGAGAGGCTCTCCTGGTAGGAATTCGGGAAGTCTTCATTTCATTAATGCCCATTCAATGGAGCACGTAATCCTCCTTCCAAGAGAGAATCCCAGGGATTGGCCATTCCCTCTTTCCTGGGGGAGCAGGGGATGCAAACCCCACAGGCCAGATCCAGGGAGGGACAGGTTTTTGGAGGGAGTCACCTTGGAATGGCAGGCCCGGACATCCAAGGGCAGAACCCGTGGTTGTGTCCCAGATTCCTGCAGTTTTCCCAGCTTTATGCAGCCTGTTTGCCCTCATCCTTGTTCTTCCAGGCAGGTTTTTTTGGGGAAAAAACCATTTATTTGACATTTTTCCTAGGGAAAAGCAGCTGTTCCAGGTGTGAGCCTTGGTTTCCCTCTTCCCAGGGCTGTCCCTTCCCATCCCTCAGCTCTTCCCTCTCGTGTTCTCCAGCAGAAAATCTCTGGCTCTTCCATGAAGGAAACCAAAGAGTTGCAGATTCCATATTTTTCAGAAAAAAAAGCCCTTTCTGAACCATTCCTGTCCAGGCAGAGCCCTCCCCTGAAGGTCAGAGATTCCCAGAATGGGAATGGCCATGAAGTGGCCCCATTTCCAAGAAACAGGGAGCAATAATGGGAAAAATGAGAGTGGTGAGAATAGAATTCCCAGAGAAGCTGGGGCTGCCCCTGGATCCCTGGAAGTGTCCAAGGCCAGGCTGGATGGGGCTTGGAGCAGCCTAGGACAGTGGAAGGTGTCCTTGGGGAATGGGGTGGTCTTGAAGGTCTCTTCCAACCCAAACCATCCCGGAATTCCATGATCCCACGATCCTTCTCACACCGGTTCTTCACCCAGTGTCCTTTTCTTATCTCTAAAAACACGGATCTCCAAAATCCAGCGTGCAAATCTCTGGGAATAGATCCAATCCTGTGCTCCAGGAGCAGGTCTGGAAACAGTCTGATGGCCGGAGCCACGTCCCAGAAGGAAGAAGTCTGAAGAGATCCCGGGAAAGCAAAATCCACATTTTCTGGAATGCCGACTTGTTCAAAAAGTGACATTTTGGGTGGGAAATTATTCCTCCAAGAGGAGAGAAAAGATGCTCTCATGTCTAGACTCAGTCTCAGACCCTGGGGGTGGATTTTTCTGACATTCCTGGTTCTTTTTAGAGGTGACAGCGACTGGAAGGGACAAAAATCCCCCTCAAATGAGCCGATATTGGCAAAAAACCAACACAGACCCGGGTTTTTCTTCCACCTTTGATGACTCCTCATCTCATTTGGATCATGAGCTGCAGGGCTCAAAAATGGGTTGAAAACAGCACATCTGACAGCTGAAAATTATTCTGCTCACCCAGCTCCTGGTTCTGTTTTCCCTGGAAACAAGGGCGGGATAAAGCGGCAAAGAACGGAGCTGGGTCACCCGAGGTTTTGTGTTTGTGTGGTGAGAGCAGGGTTAAAGTGGGGAAATCACCTAAAAATTTGGGGTTTGCTCTGAAAAACCACAGCAACCAAAGGTGGGCATTTTATGGTGGAAAGGATGAAACCTCCTCTCGAAAAAACCCTGATTTTATCCATGGATAAACCCTGTCCTTATCCATGGATAAGGACACCTTCCACTGTCCCAGGCTGCTCCAAGCCCCGTCCAACCTGGCCTTGGACACTGCCAGGGATCCAGGGACAGCCACAGCTTCTCTGGGAATTCCAGCCCAGCTCCTCCCCACCCTCCCAGCCAGGAATTCCTTCCACCTGCTTTAAGTTTAAGGGGAGTTTAACTCCCCTTCCTCCACGACTCCACTCCGGGATAAATCCATTTTCCACGTGACACATCCCATTGTACAGCACCGGGAAGGGAAGCGCCGTGCGGGCACCAGGTCTGGATGAATGAGAGCAGCACCCAACCTCCTCCTCCTCCTCTCCAGGTGGGAGCATTCCATGCTTCCAAGGGTTTTCCAGGGGGCCCCAACTCACCATGTTGGGCTGCCAGCCCTCGACGTTGACGCAGCGGTCGATGCACCACCAGAAGTCGTCCTCGGATTCTCCCTTCCAGGCAAACACAGGGAATCCTGGCAGGGACAGGGAGATGGGTGTTAACACAGGGAAAAATCCCTCGGGAAGCAGCTCCCGGGCTCCTGGCACCGCTTGGGGGATGCTCATGGAAAAACCACAGTGGGAATTGGCTTTAACCTCCCTCACTCTTCCTCTCCAGGAAAGAGGTGCAGCCAGCAGGCTCTCAATAATTATATTTATTGGCAAAATCGAGATTTCCCTGAAAATGTGATGTCCTACCTGCTTGTGAGGCATCCCAGCCACCAATTTATTAATTAATATGTTAATTTATTTGAATATATTCTGATTCATGAGCAATTATTACTCAGCTTCAGCGAGCAAGACCCGGTGGGTTTGGTTTCTTTTGGGTTTCCCAGATCTCATGGTCAAACCTGTGGCCTCATCCAGGTGAATCCCCCGACTTTATCCAGGTAAAACCTTGGTCTTACCCTGGTAAAATCCCTGGACTCACCCAGGTAAAATTCTTGGTCTTATCCAGGTAAAATTCTTGGTCTTATCCAGGTAAAATCCTTGGCCTAACCCAGGTAAAATCCCTGATCTTACCCAGGTAAAATCCTTGCCTTACCCAGGTAAAATCCTTGGCCATATCCAGGTAAAATCCCTGATCTTACCCAGGTAAAATTCCTGATTTTATCCAGGTAAAATCCTTAGTCTTATCCAGGTAAAATTCCTGATCTTATCCAGGTAAAATCCTTGGTCTTATCCAAGTAAAATTCCTGGTCTTACCCAGGTAAAATCCTTGCCTTACCCAGGTAAAATCCTTGGCCATATCCAGGTAAAATCCCTGATCTTACCCAGGTAAAATCCCTGACTTTACCCAGGTAAAATCCCTGGATTCTCCCAGGTATCCAGGATTTCCCAGGTGAGCAGCCACACGCTCAGCTCCCGGTTTGCAATTTACGCTCTCCCAAAAATTCTCATTTTCACCAAGTTATGACCCAAATTTACCGAATTTAAATCCATTTTAGCTTTGCTTCTCTAAGCAAAATAACTTCCAGCTTCAGCTCATTAAGGGCTCGAAAAAAAACCATTCCAAGACTTTCAGAGCACTGGAAAGGACTGATCTTGTCCTAAAAGTTTATCCTAAATCAAAGAGAATGAAGGGAAAAAAACTCCCGGAGGTGATAAACGAGCTGAATACGATGGGGCAGCGAAAAACCCGGATAAAATCCAGAGGGAACCACGAGGGAGAAGTTTCCTACCGCTCTCAGCCAGGGCAGCAGCCACTTCATTGAGGGTGGAGTAGATGTTGCAGGCAGCCCATCGGCACTGAGCTCCCAGCGCTCCCAGAGTCTCCATCAGCACCTGGATTCCAAGGGAAAAACGCCGGAAAAATCAGCTCAAAGAGCAACACAAATCTGGGATTTTTATTTGTTATTTATGACAAGGTTTCTGGAGGGCTCTCTGAGGTTGTTTTTAAGGTCCTGGGGGGTTTCTGAGGTTGGGTTTAAGCTTTGAGGTCAGGTCGGAGCCACCTGGGACAGTGGAAGGTGGCCCTGCCCACTGGAATTGGAAAGTTTTAAGGTCTTTTCCAAGCCAAACACCAGTCCGGGATTGGGATGGCTCCCGAGGGCCTCTGGATTTGGTTTTAAGCAGCATCAGGGTGATTAGAAAGTTGCACTGAGAACAATTTTGTGACTAAACCATTTTTAAACGAAGATTTCAATCGGCAAAGTCCCAAATCCCGTCCCACGTTTCGGGGAGGAAGGGCAGCTCCTCATCCCTCTCTCTGGGGTCTGTTTTAGGGAACGAGCAGTGGAAAATGCCCGTGTGGGGTTCAGGGCCGGGCCCTTACAGCCGTCTGCGCCGTGATGTGCGTGCAGCCCACGATCTTGGCCCCGGCCAGAGGCTTCTCCCCCTGAGCTCTCTTCCTCAGAGCCATCAGCGCGGGCATTTCTGCAGGGAAAGAGGGAAAACCAGTCCGTGAATGCCACGGGAAGAGGGATGAGCGCAGGAGGAGCATCCGGCATCGCTTCCCGCCCCCTGCCCGGTATTCCCACGGATTTGCACAGCTGTGGCGGCTTCCAAACGGGCACAGCCCTGAGAGCAAACCCCAAATAAGTCAAAACTCCCTCTGGAGTTTTCCCCTATTATTTAGGATGTAGCATCATCACTACATGGATTTCTACCTCCAAGGAAAACCTGCTTGAGACTGAGGATTTGGGATTTGTGCTCCGCCTCCCCGGTATCCCTCCAACACCTAAACCCTGCGTGGCCTTTGCCACGGAATTTTGGAGATAATCAAAAAACCAAAATCCTCTCATTTATTGGATGGATTCACCTTTTCCACCGACTCACCAAAGTAAGTTTGGCCATACAGCAGTTACAACCCCACAGCTCCCTTCCCACCCCACAAAACCTTTCCCACTCCAACAGCGGCGGCGTCACGGGACCCCCCAGGACCCCGCAGCTCAGCGGGAGGGGATTTGGGAGCAGGAAGGACCCCCCTGGGCCACCCCGGCCCCGCTCACCCTGCTCGGCGATCTCGATCTCGCGGCGCCCGAACTCGGCCTGTTTGATGTTCTTCACGCAGAAATCGCTGCTGCCCTTCGAGTTCTTCTGCTGCTTGTCCCGGGGCGAGGTCTCGTCGTCGGAGCTGTCCGTGTAGGAGGCGGCTGCAGCGAGGAAAAGAGGTCAGGGACGGAGGGAAATATTCCCCAAAGCCCAGCGGGGAAGGGCGCAGGGAATGTTCCGTGGGTGGAACATCCCAGCTCCCTCCATCCTCAGCTGGGATCTCTCCTTCTCCTCGCAGAGATCGTTTCCCCACTTGGCTTTCACCTGGGATGAGTTCCCCCGTGTTCCCCCACGGGCTCATCTCCATGGCCTCTTCCCATCTCTCTTCCCAAAATTTAATCCTCTACAGGTCTAAGGCATCCCACAAAAACCCCTATTAATGTTTTGAGTGCTCCCAAATCCATGAAGAGCTGTAATTTACGGCAGGACAGACACCAGACCCTATTTCATCCCAAACAACATCACGGGGAATTGAAGGCTGTGAGCTGATGATTATCCAGTTGTAATGATATTCCCAATCCTTGGATTTGCTCCATTTTGATAACGGTGACAATGACCAGGAGGTGCTGCTTGGGAGGCTCCTGTGGGATGGCTGGGAGAGGAGGGTGATCCATCGGGAGGGTAACACGACGCTGGCACGGATCGCACAGGGAGCTGGGGGCTCTCCACCCTTGGGGAATCCAGGAATTGGCTGGAGAGCCACAGATCACCTGATCCCATCCTGAGCCTACAACACGATCCCACGGGATCAGATTGAGCTTCTGGCTGAAGAGTGAGCATGGATGTGCTGAATGAATTCCAGGAGCTGCCAATAACTGTCCTCCTTCCTTCCTCCAAACTATTATGGAATCAGACACATGGAAGAGCCTTTCGTGGAGTTAGGAATCCCCTTTCCCGTTCATTTTGATCCCTAAAATCCCGGGTACTCAAATAAAATCACACCCACGATGAGTGAACCACCGCTTCTGCTCCCAAGGAATCCTTTGTGCCATGTTTTCCTCTGGAATATGCCCCCCACTGAGGGAAACCAAACCTCTTCCCATCTTTCCGGGCCGGCCCCAGCAGCCAAAGCACCGCAGTGACCTCCAAATCACGGCTCCTCTTTCCCTCCCGGATGATCCTTCTGGGACCCAACCCAAAATCCTCATCCGCGTGGTCATGCCCTCATTCCTCACGGAATTGCCCGGAAGATTCCAAGCCTTTCCTCTTCAGATCACATGGTACTTGTAAAATGAATGTAGGACCTGGCATCCCACGATTTGTTCCAGCAGCAGAGGAATTCCATGCTGGAACAGCGCTTCCATGAAGGCCTCAGTGGAGCTGGCTGATATCATGGATTGCTGGAAATGATGGATGAGCTCTCCTTCTTCCACAGCTCCACAGGCCCAGAATCCAGGAGGGAATACTCTACAAGCCAAGGCAGCTGTTCCACCCAAGATTCCGAGTTTCTACCCCAAATCTGTGCCCAGGGGACGAGGCAGCAGCAGGAAGGGTGGGAGGTTCCTACCCTGCCGAACCCATCACCACCCACCAGCGCTCCCGGAGAGCTGCAGCTTTCCAGAGGCATCCACACCCCAAGGGACGACGATTCCAACAGCTCCTCCACGGAGTCACCGCCCTGAACGCCCAAAAAACCCCAAAACGAGGAGCGAAACCTCCACCCCAACCCATCCACGGCTTTGCCTTTCCTGCAGGACCCCAGAAGCTCCAGGCTTTCCCTCCCGGCTGGCGCGAAGGGCTTGGATGCTTCCCAGGAAAAAGGGCTCAGCGCGGCCGCCGTGGGCGTGCCAGGCTGCCCGGGAGCCGCTGGGCTCCTGATCCGCTTAGGGATGGGAATTAGGCATTGCTGGAATTTCTCTGCACGGGCTGTGAAAGGCAAGGCCGACCCCACAAACAACCCCAGACGGGCACGGGGCTCCCAGGCTGCGTTCCCAATCCCGCGGCGGCTCCCGGAGGAGCGGGAGCGGGGATTAATCACAAAAGGGCGCCTTATGTAACGCCCAGACTCTGGAGTATCCAAGGCTCCAGAAGGAAGGATTAATTAGCTGGAGGAGGATTATTTCCTTGAAGACAGGTAAGCTGTGGGGGGGTTGTTTTAAAAACAGGGATTTTTTTTTGGTTCTGGGGGGTAAAAGCAATTTTTGAAACAAAACTCCTGCCTGGAGTAGCCAGGTTTTTATGGGCAGAAGGCTCTTTGCTGCTAAACACATAAAAAATAAACAAGTGTATAAAGAAGTGTGGGAATTAAATGAATGTTGTTAGTTAATATAACAGCAAAATTATTTATAATAGTCGATTTTGCCTTTGCTTTTCTATAAAATGATGAAAAACAAGCACTGAAAGGAAAGGATTCCTGTCATTGATTGATGGGACAGTTCCCTAAATATATCCTCAAAAGTTGATTAATGAAAAGTTCCTCCCTGGGGTTGGCATTCTGTAGAATTGTGGAGCATTTTAATTTAAATTTCTTATTTGTAATATGTGTTTGTGTCTCTGTCCAGAGTGGTTGTGGACTCCCCATCCCTGGCAGTGACCAAGGCCAGGCTGGATGGGATTTGGAGCACCCTGGGACAGTGGAAGGTGTCCCTGCCCATGGCAGGGGGTGGGACTGGATGGGATTTAAGGTCCCTTCCCAGCCAAACCATTCCATGATTTGTATTATTGATGTGTTATTGGCAGATGTCTTGGACTCAGTGATCCATGTGGGTCTTTTCCAACTCAGGATATTCTGCAATTCCATGGGTGGGAAGGGACCCCAAAGCCCATGCAGTGCCACCCCTGCCATGGGCAGGGACACCTTCCACGATCCCAGGCTGCTCCAAGCCCCATCCAACCTGGTCTTGGACACTTCCAGGGATGCAGGGCAGCCACAGCTTCCCTGGGAAATCTGTTCCCATGCTTCCCCACCCTCCCTGTTCCCATTATTGCTCCTAGTGCCTTGGAAGATGCTGCTCCACATCACAACTTAAATAATGCCCACCCTTTCCCACCTCCAAACCTTGGGACCTCCCTGCACCTCAGGGAAGGGAATGGAGCTGGGAAGGGGCTGGAGCCCCAGGAGCGGCTGAGGGAGCTGGGAAAGGGGCTCAGCCTGGAGAAAAGGAGGCTCAGGGGGGACCTTCTGGCTCTGCACAACTCCTGACAGGAGGGGGCAGCCAGGGGGGGTCGGGCTCTGCTCCCAGGGAACAGGGACAGGAGGAGAGGGAACGGCCTCGAGCTGTGCCAGGGGAGGGGCAGGTTGGGCATCAGCAGGAATTTCCTCATGGAAAGGGTTGTAAAGCATTGGCAGGGGCTGCCCAGGGAGGTTTGGAGTGCCCATCCCTGGAGGGATTTCAATGCCATGTGGATGTGGCACTTGGGGACACGGATCAGTGGCGGCCTTGGCAGTGCTGGGAATGGTTGGGCTCCATGGGCTCCGAGGGATTTTCCAACCTCAGTGATTCTGATTCTTCCCCTCCATTGCCACCTCTCTGCTCCTTGTTGTTCTTTTCCAGCCCTTTCCCATCCCAGGAAAGTTTAAAGGGTTGTTTAGACCGTGCTGCTGCTCAGTCTGAAGAGGAGGATGACAAAGATCCACTCCAGGATGTCCTAATGGGATTTATCCATCCATCCCACAGCTGCTGTGGGAACTGAAGCCTTCCATCACAACTCCCAGCCCTGCAGCTTTCATTAGCAGGGAAATTTCATATTTCCACAAAGATAATTAATTGCAACTGCTCATGCTTTAGCAGGAGATGGGAAGTGCAAGGAGAGGAGGAGAATTCCCGGAATTCTGCTCCAAGTTCTTTCAGCCGTGGATCAGGAGCGACTGTGGTGACATCAGCCAGGCTAAGCAGACTCACAGAATATTCCCAGGGATGGGATGGAGCTGTGGATTTCAAACAGAGCCCAGGCTGATGTCCCTCTGGAGAGAACACGGATGTGCATCCCTCAGTTTCCCCTAAAAGCCTTTTCCATGGGAATGCAATCAGTGCAAGCGGGATGGGTCACCTGGGTTGTTCCCAGCCTCTGGAAGAGGCTTTGGAGGCTCCTCCAAGCCTGCAGGGCGGCACGAAGGAAGCAGCAGCCCAGGAGCTGGGAAAGGACACCAGGAACCATCGGCTTTTCCACAAAAACCAGGATGAAGCCATGGGATTTTGGGTGTCCGGGATCAGAGCAGAACCTCCAGCAGCTGCATCCTCTGGAGAGGAGCAGCTGCCTCTCCCAGGAGCAGAAGGACTGGATAACCACGGCTCTTCCACCTCTTTTTCCAAAGCTGGGCTCCTGAAAAACTCCTCACAGCCTGGTCCTGTCCCAGCTCATCTCCAATATCCTTAAAATCATGGAAATGAGTGGAGAAGCACCAAGGAGGCCCTGCAGCCATCAGCCAGGAACCATCAGCCAGGAGCTGGATCCTGATTCCTGAGGTTTTCCATGCTGGACAGAGCTAATCCAGAGCTTTAAACCTCTCAGGCCGGGTGGGATGAGGCTTGGAGCAGCCTGGTCTGGTGGGAGGTGACCCCGGCCATGGCAGGGGGGTTGGAATGAGGTGATCCCTAAGATCCCATTCCACGGTTTTATGGAAGTACCCAGATTCTCTAATACACCATGATCTGCCAAATATCCCAAAAATACATCCAGGAAGTTTCATTTCAGAGATTCCAGCTGAAAAAAGCCTCCAAAAAGCCCTTCAGAGGCCCCCACTGCTCTTCCAATCCCACGTGCAACAGGGGAGTCCAAACCCACAGTGGGATCCACGAGGATTTGTTCAGGAACAGGAGGGGGGATGATACTCCAGCATGAATGGAATGGGGAAATCACCGCTTTTCCCGAGCCTGGAAGGAAAAGGAAGGGGAAGAGAGGAGGAAAAGCAGCAGGAGCTGCACAGGAGGGTTGTAAGGAGAGGTGAGGAGAGTTAAAGAGCACCAAAATAAATTCATTTTCCGTCCAACTCTACAGGACGACGAGGAGAAAAAAAGCAACAACCCCTTTTCCATGCCTTCCCTCCGACCCCACAGCAGCTCTGGGAGATCCCTGGGGATCCCTGGGAATCCCTGGAGCACCCACCTGAGCTGTAGCTGTCCGTGGAGGACTGCGAGATGGAGCGCGACAGCGACCGCCGGCCGATCTTGGTCGGGCGCTTGTTGAATTCCTGCTTCTGGTCGGCAAACTGGATCTGTGGGGAGAAATCTGGGATTCAGGCACGCGTGAAAAACCCAACAGATCCATCCCAAAGGCTCGAGGAGACAGGCACCGCCTCGGTTACGGGGTGGATCACAATTCCTGTTATTTCATGGATATGTTTTGTTTAATTCCAGACCCTCCAGCAGAGATCGAGAGATGTCACTCCAGGCTGCTGAGTTTTGGGAGCTTGGAGAACACAAGTATTGAAAAACACACAATTTTATCCAACAAATCAAGAGATTAAGGATAAGCCATTAAACCCAAGTGATTATCCAGGCTGGAGACATGGAATTCCCAGTAACCCCTCCAACAGCCCTGCAGCAATGGATGGAACACCTTCCAGGGATCCAGGGGCAGCCACAGCTTCTCTGGGAATTCTATCCCAGCCCCTCCCCACCCTCCCAGCCTGGAATTTCTTCCCAAGATCCCATCTAAACCCACCCTCCTTCAATTCTCTTTACGTGGCTACTGGGCCACATTCTGTGAGCCAGCCCTTGGTGTTCCCATCACGTTCACCATTCCTGTGAAATCTCAGGGAAATTGGAATCACCACTTCCAACTGCTTGGAGTTTGAGCATAAACTCCCTCGTTTGGGTACAACAGGGTTAAAAATTTACACCTCCCCAATACTGAAAGCCATTAATTGAGTCTATTAATGAAACCCTGGGGGTGTTCTGAGAAGTTTTGGGGTTTTTTCAGGAAGTCTTTTAACCAGGAAGGGTCGGATCCCATCCTGGGAACTCAAAGTCAAGCTCAGTGGTTACAGTGGTGGCACTTGAGATGCTGCAGAGCTGGATCCCTGGTTTTTTGGGCCAGGAAGTGAAGGAAAAAGGATAATTCAGAGTTCCCTGTGACCCCAATGCTGTGCTGGGACTGGGGATAACCAGACCATGGTGTCGGGGAGGAGGGAAGGACCTGGGAAAGGAGGGAAAACCCTGGGAAAGGAGGGAAAAGCCTCGGAGAGGATTTGCAGCAGCACCTGGGAGGTTTTATTCCCGCTAATCTTAACCCAAACAAAATGACACCGGATCAGGAAACACCCACGGGAGGGGAAAATCCACGTTAAACTCAAGTTACAGGCAGAGCCACGCCGAGGATTAACACCCTGATCCCGGCGGGACGGGGGCTTTGCACACACACCCACCCCCACCAGGGTTCATATTCCTCCTCCAAGAGCTCTCAGCCTGAAATAACTTCCTTTTTTCCCCTTTTCATCCCCTTAATTTAAAACAAATCCCTCCACGGCCGAGCGGCTCCATCAAAGGAGGAGGTTGTTGGTGGGAAGCGGCGCTGGAGAAGGGCTGGAATTCCGGCAGAGGGTGAATAATTTGAATTAGAATTTACATTTTGCTTTCCCACGTCATCTCCTCAAGGACACTCAAGTGTTTCACAGGACACGGCGACAGGGATAATTCGGAGCTCTCCGAGTCCTTCCACATCCAAAGCCAAGTGCAAGACCAAGGAAAGGAAGTCCTGGACCAAAGCAGGCAGAGCTAGAACCAGACTTTAAAACAAACCCTGCCCCTTTAATAAAACCCTTTAAGGGTTTAGACCCTTTAAATGCCACCACAAGCTGGGTTTAGGTTCAGCTGAGGAGGGCCAGGAGGTGGAAGGAAGACCCAGGGAAGGGAAATGTCAGGAAGGGGCCAGGTCAAGGCTCAGCTCTGCTTCCAGGACCAACGTCCCTTGGCTTAATCCTCGGAGGAACGGAGCGAGCGGGCAGAAAGGGAATTTCACAGGATCCCAGACTGGAAGGGACCTTAAAGCTCACCCAGTTCCATGCCCTGCCACGGGCAGGGACACCTTCCACAGACCAGGCTGCTCCCACCCCTATCAAATCCACAGCGCACCGCGTTCCAGCCCGGATGGGAAGATGGGAATGTTCCAGAGGCGGATGCAAACGGGATGGGGATGGTGATTTGGATCCAGGCTGGGCTCGTTCAGCTCCCACCAAAACACCTCTGAAGGCAACAGCCAACCCTGCCCGGGCTAAAGCTCCGAGGAGGAGCTGTCAAGCCTTTGGGAGCTGCATTTCCTTGGATTTAGGAGCCCAACCCGCTCTGCAGCCACACGAGCACTCCTGCTTTCAAATTCCAGCAGGAACAAGCAATTCCAGCTGGAAAACCTCACCTCCAGAGGCACGAGGGGTTAATGAGTCCTACATGCAGGTCTGTGTGCTCGTTACATTTCAAATGAGCCACGGCTCGCTGTGACCTGGGTTTCCATCACCCCACGCTTCTCCATGCAAAAAAACTCTCCTCATCCAAGGTTTTCCCGGGAAAACTTCCCTGCACCAACCCCACCGACTCCTCCACCTGCTGTGGTCCAAAGAACGACCCCACAGCAACGCGTTTGGCCCATCACTTCACCATCCCAAACCTGCTCCCGACAGAAAACCAGGAGAAGCTCTCGGACATCGGGATTTTCTCCAGTCAGGGGGTGCTCCGGAAATAAGGGATTGGGGCAAACAGCCGGGAAAGGAGGAAGAAAAAAGAGGTGAGAGGGAAACAGATGGATTTTTAAGCAGAAAAACGACTGTCCTGGTACTAAAGAGTGCCCTCACCTGGGCTTTCATCCCCGAGTCCCCGTTGACGTTGTACTTCTTCTTGTAGGGTATGGCGCGCTCCCGCCGGAGCCGGGAATGCCCCCCCATTTATAGCTCCCACCCCACCCCATCCCATCCCATCCCATCCCACGCTCCTGCCCGCTCCGCTTTCAGCCCGGAGGAGGAGGGAGCGAGGGAGGGAGGGAGGGAGGGAAGGGGAACCGCCGGGATTTTCAGACTCCTGTGGGTTTTTGTTGGTTTTTTTTTTTTGGGGGTTTTATTTTGTTTTTGGCAAGGGGAAGGACCCCGAGACTTAATGAGGCGTCCCGACAAACAAGCCCTGCCTGTGTTTTGTGTGGAATTACAGCGTATCCCTGACCTCCGGCCGCTTCCCGGCCCTCCCGGCCGCGGCCTGGCTTGTGTGTGCATAACAATGGCTTATTTATACAACCAGAACATTTCCCTGCTCGCTGTAATTAACTTGCTAATTAAGCTCTTTGAACTCGGGTTCCCCCCCCCCCCGTGTCAGGTGATTACGTGGAGGGAGCCTCATTAGAAGGAAATTAACTAACGAGCCACTAAAACAACGCGGGCATTTGTGGCCCCCCAAAGGGGTTTTTAATTATCCCGCTCCCCCCTCCCACCCCGGGGCAGCGAGAGGGGAGTTTGCCCTTGGAAGGGTCCGGACTCGGACGCTCATCCCACTGGTCCCGTTCCTTCTGGAATTATGGGATCATGGAATGGTTTGGGATGGAAGGGACCTTAAAAGTTGTCTCGTTCCAGCCCCTGTCATGGGCAGGGATACCTTCCACATCCCAGGGTGCTCCAACCTGGCCTTGGACACTTCCATGGATTCTCTGGGGAAGACGCTGAGGATCTTTATGGGAATTATCCCGGGCACGTGGTCAGGGTGGGAAGAGATGACACAAGGAAGAAATAATGGGAAAAATGAGGGTGGTGAGGCACTGGCAGAGGCTGATCTGGTCCTTAAGGTCTCTTCCAACCCAACCCATCCTGTGATTCCACGATCCTGTGATCTGCTTCCAAAGAAGGGGGAATTGGGAAGCACCACCAATGGATCTTGACACCATTTCTAATTAAATATGGAATAAAAAGTTCCCCCATTCCATACACCTGATCCACAACTCATTTACCACTGATCTGATCCTCAGGAGTTGTCACAGCTGTCCCAAGGATGGAACAAGCTGCCAGGGGAAATTCCTTCCAAGCGCCTCTCCAAAACGTTCCCTCGATGGCATTTTCCATCTCCATGGATTTCAAGGAATCCACTAAAAAGAGTAAAAATCCCTGGGCTGTATGAAAACAACACCTGGAGGAACGGATGGGAAAAAATCAAGGGGAAAACCCAGAATTCCTGAGTGGCAGAATAGCTGAAGAATGGAATTATGAAGCATTTCCAACACGGAAAGATGTCAGGGAATAAGAATCCGGGATCAGCACCCTTTGCCTCAACTCAGCTACAGCCAAAGTTGTGTTTTCCAGGTAAATTTTTCATTTGGCACGTTATCAACGACCCTTTTCCTGCAAAATCCCTGCAAAAAACGACTTCAGCTCGGTGTAAATTAACCAAAAGCCTTTAAAGGGGGTAAAAAATTCATCTTGATGGTGGCACCAAAGCACAAACTCCTTTTCCAGCAGCTTGTCACATCAAGATGCTTAAATCAAAAGGCTTTTCCTGGGAAAAAAAAAGCCTTTTTTTCCTCCCCGGTGAAGGTCGAGTCTGACACACTGAAATTAAGAACCTCTGATCTATAAAAATGCTGAAATTAAAAGTTCTTTGCCTCACCCCCACCCCCCAGCTCAGGAATCTCCTGCAAATCCTGTGTCAATCAAACAAAACCAGGGAGAGCCACGTTCAGTCCCAGTAAATTGTTTTGTAGTGCAAATGTCCTAAATGGATTCTCGGCCACGGATATTTGGTTTTTTTCAAGGAACAAAGGGAGAAAACAAGAGTTTTCCGTGGGATTAAGCGGCACAGGCTCTCCGGGACTGCCAAGAGCTGCCAAATCCACCTGCAAAGGACTTGGGAAATTGAGATTCTGGGAGGAGTGAGTTCAAATCCATCTGTTTGCGGGTGAAACGGCAGGACACGGTGGTGCCATTGCTGACAAACTTCCTGGGAAGTCTTTTCCCAGAGGAAAAACGTCCCATCCATCGATGATGCCAAGAGATAAAATCAATTTACTCCTTTTTTTTTAAATAAAGAAGGGTAAAGGTTGGAGGAGGAATGATTTTGTGCTGTGATGAAGGGGGGACCAACGTCGTTATCCCGATGTCCCAACGGAGCGCAGGGCTTGCGGCTCCCACTCCAAACCTCCTCCTCCTCCTTCCCCCTCATCCCTATCCATGAAGGAAAAGCTGCTTTCCTCCAGCACCGGCCCTGCCAAGGCGGATATTTCATCCCCTGCTCCAACTGAAACCGGAGAGGGGCAAGGGGACGGCAGCGCTGGCACGAGCCCGGCTCCTTCCCATGCTGGGAATGAGCTCCAAGCCCTCAGCTCCGAAAATTCCCGCAGCTTCTGCTCTTCCCATCCACCCTCCCTCACTCCACGTCCAAGCCCATTTATTCCAGAGTTTCCCGTGCCTTAAATTAACGTGCGATCCCGACGCCGCCGCTCGCCGAGCCAAGGATGCGGCCGGCGCTCCGAGTCGGATCTTTCGGAATTCCAAAGGTCTCCAAAGGCCACACGGAGACCGACTCCGGGATTAACGCACGGGTTTAACCCTCCGGCGTCCTCCTTCCGGAAAAGCAGCCGGAGGATGTGCAGGTTAAAGGTGATTTTACCCTCGGGATTTGGGAAAGAACGGATGGGAGGGAGGAGTCACCCACTTGGGCCAAAGCAGTTTCCAAGAGTTGGGAATTCAAACCGTTGATTCCTGAAGGCATCACCCCAGTGCTGGATCAGGGAATGATGGAATGGTTTGGGTTGGAATGGACCTTAAAGCCCATCCAGTCCCACTCCCTGCCATGGGACACCTTCCACTATCCCAGGTTGCTCCAAGCCCTGTCCAACCCGGCCTTGGACACTGCCAGGGATGGGATATTTTAGGATTCCCTGACAGAGAATCACTTGGAATTGGTGGGAGCAGGGAGGAGAAATCTTTAAAAGAAGGAAACAACAAACACCTGACCCAGGCAATTCCAGTGGGGACAACGGGAAGGACAAGGAAGAGGGAAACCCGTCGCATCCTACAGCTCCGTCCCACAGCCGCACACGGAACCCTTCCCATGATTCCTGGGGGTGTTCAGGAGGTCAGGTTGGATTTTAGGGGAAATTCCTTCCCCAAAAGCTGCCCAGGGCAGGGGCGGAGTCCCCAAAGCCACGTGGATGTGGCCCCTGTGGCCTTGGCAGTGCTGGGAACGGCTGCACTCCAGGGAATCACAGGGATTTTCCACCCTCAGTGATTCCCTGATTCCCAAAACTGACCCGCTGCAGGTCTCAGACCTCCTCCCAAAATATGGAAAAACTCACATTTTAACCTGCTTTTCCAAGAAGCAACGCAAAAGGGTTATTATTCTTCACTAATAACGTAATTCCTCAATATTTGGTTAATAATAAGAGGTGGAGTGAGGTAAACGCAAGGACTCAGCAAGAACATGGAGACCCAAAGGACTGTTTGAAATAATGACCTTAAAGATAATGAGCAATTTAAAGCTCGGGCTAATTATTTCTTGACATGTGGCTGTTCCCTCCCACGCCGACCCGAGGAAAACCACATAAAATGCAAATGAGCCGAGTTAAAATCCTGATTAAAAACATCGCTGGAGGACATAACCTCTGGAGATGGAGTGGATGCCACAGCAGCTTTAAAACGGCCATAAAATCATAAAATCACGCTGGAAAAGGAAATTACTAAGGCTGGAAGGGAAAAAAATAAAAATTTAAATAAAGTTTTTTTGTCATCCGTTCCTGATGCCAGAGGCATCGAAGCCACAATGGGAAAAAAAAAAAATTGGAGAAGGGGATGGACCCACAGGGAGAGGTTTGTTGCTTGTTTTGAAGGAGAACTCCAGGCTTTTGGAGTGAAAAAGCCACTTTTGGAACAATAAAGGAAGTTGTGAATGATGCAAAGTTTGTCACTGATCACCCTTAAATGCAAAATCTGTCTCAGTTTGTTGATATAAAAATGATATAATTTGGGGGAAGGCTGGAAAAATTGTGCTGTAAAAAATGAGTGAGAGGCAGAATAAACTGGAATTGTGCAATAAAATCCATAAAGCTCGAGAAAGGGATAGTAGGGAACATAAAGCTGGATATAAAGGGGAATAATAACATTTCAATCCAATGCATGGATATGATTTGTAAATAAATAGTAAATAAATATTAAATCCCTTTGCTGGAGCACCAGAATTCCAACTTTTTATCCTATTGATCCAAGTATTTTTAGAAGAACTACCAGGAGGGACAACTTCCAATGCAGAAACTGGAGATGTGAGCAGAAACTCAGGGAGAGAGAACAAATCTCGACACATTTTTGGAGCACAGGAACCCTTGGGGGACACACGGAGCCAATCCCAGGCACGGAACCTCGTGCCTTGCCCGGTTTTTGGAGCAATGTCCTTGTATTTTTGGCTGCTTTGGGAATTCTTTCCACCAGAGGAGCGGAGAAAAGTGGATTTTAGTATTTGTTGGTATCAACTCTAAACTCTTTCACCACCAAAACCAGGGGCACGCGCTGCCCTGGAGGGCGTCTCGAGGTTTTAGGGGTTTTACTCCAGCGAAATTGATGATAAAAATTAAAGTAGCGATGAAATTCCAAAGCCTCCTGGAACACACTACGGATTCTCCCGCTTCAGTCCCAAATTCCTACAAAAATTGTTAATACAACAGGTCCATTTTAAACGAGGCCAAAGAAGGACACTCGTTAACCTCCCACCTTAACGACCCTCGTTCCAGCTAAATGCCTCCGGATCCTGAAGTTCCCTCCGGGAATTCAGCAGGAAAACAGAAGGGCAGGAACTCACCATCCACTCGGGCAGGTGGAAGGCGGAGGCGCTGCCGTCCCACATCCCCGCCGGCGAATCCCGCCGCGCTCACATCTGGGAACGCCGCGGGATGCAGAGGGGGCTGCAGGGATGGATCTCCCAGGGGAGGTCTCCGTTAGGATCCAGCCTCGTTATCCAAGTATTCAGCGGAGTGCTGGATTCCTCATTCCCGCTCCAAATCCCAAACCAGGGAAGTGCTCAGATCCAGCCTCGTTATCCAAGTATTCAGCGGAGTGCTGGATTCCTCATTCCCGCTCCAAATCCCAAACCAGGGAAGTGCTCAGATCCAGCCTTGTTATCCAAGCTTTCAGTGGAGTGATGGATCCCTCATTCCCACACCAAATCCCGAACCAGGGAAGTGCTCAGATCCAGCCCATTTTCCCAGCTGTGATTCCCCACTCAGCTCTGCTCGCTCGCTGCGGCCTGGAGATGTCCATCCATCCCCTGCTGATGATCCCAGCCCCAAAATTCCAATATCCCGATTGGATCCGACAGCGATATCCCGCAGGCGCGCTCCTGGATTTCCTCCTGGAGGTTTCCTACCCCAAGGATTTTATCTGGCACCACCAAAAATCCCTGCAGGCTCAAAGCAAAGAGCACAGGGACACCCCAAACGCCGACCCAAGCCCAGCTTCGGCTCCACAGGAGTTCGGAACGAACTCCACATTCCAAGAGAAACGCTCTGAAATGCTGGGCATTCAGCCCCAGATCCCAGGGAAAAGCAGGATGGAGCGGGCTGGAAGGGCTGCAGCTCCCTCTGCTGAGCAAAGAGGACACGAAGGAACGTTTTGCACACAGAGATTCGCACAGGGATCGATCTCCTGCTCCCGCGACGGCAAAATTCCACATCCGGCAGCTCCAACGCATCCCGGACTGGGATACAAACACCATCCCGCCCCTTTGCAGGGCTGAAGGCTCGAGATGAGGTCACCAAAACTCTCTGATCCACTCAAAATTCCACGCTCCCACGACCTCTTTGGAATGTCACCAGCACAGTTCCACCCGCCGAGTGACCAGGGCACAGCCAAAGTGGGGTTGGGAGCATCCCCCTTCTTCTTTTCCCTTGGGATTCCCCTTCTCTGCTGGAAAGGTCTGGGAGCTTCTTATGTTTGGGGTGATCATTTCCCACGGCCAAGGCCACCACTGATCCATGTCCCCGAGTGCCACGTCCACAGGGCTTTGAAATCCCCCCAGGGATGGGGACTCCACCCCTGTCCCACGGCTGGACAGCCCTTTCCATGAAGAATTTTTCCATGATATCCAACCTGAACCTTCCCAGGTGCAATTTGTGGCTGTTTCCTCGGCCTCCTCCCCGATCAGCTCATGGGGACAGGGAATGGGAGCTGTGCTCAGTTCCTCGTGGGTCTCTGCTCCTTCCTCCTCACGCTCTTCCCTGTTCCAGTGGGGGGTCTCTCCCGTGGGGTCAGTCCCACAGGAACTGCTCCAGTGTGGATCCCTTTGTCCATGGGGTCAGTCCTGCAGGAACTGCTCCAGTGTGGATCCCTTTGTCCATGGGGTCAGTCCTTCAGGAATTGCTCCAGCGTGGATCCCTTCCATGGGATCAGTCCTTCAGGAACTGCTCCAGCACGGATCCCTTCCATGGGATCAGTCCTTCAGGAACTGCTCCAGAATGAATCCCTTCCATGGGATCAGTCCTTCAGGAACTGCTCCAGCATGAATCCCTTCCATGGGGTCAGTCCTTCAGGAACTGCTCCAGCATGGATCCCTTCCATGGGGTCAGTCCTTCAGGAACTGCTCCAGCATGGATCCCTTCCATGGGATCAGTCCTTCAGGAACTGCTCCAGCGTGGGTCCTTTTCCATGGTCAAGGGAGTGGAGCATCCCCTGGAAAAGCCAAGAGGCGGGAATGTTCCACCAGGAGCAAGGACATCTTGGCACAAGAGGACTCGGACTGAGTGTGCCAACACCTGAGGGCAGGGAAGGAAGAGCCAAGAGGAGCGAACTGAAACACCAGAAATTCCCCTGCACCTTCAAAAATTCCCTGTTTTCCTGGGAGGGTGACCCTGCTGTGGCACAGGGACTCCATCCTTGGAGATATCCAACACCCGATGGGATTTGGTCCCGGCCAACCTGCCCCGGGTGGCCCTGCTCAAGCTGGACTTGATGATCCCGAGACCTTCCAAGCTCAGCCATCCTGGGAAGTTTGATCCAACCCTGCTTACTGACCAAATATCCCAATATTAAACCCGGAGTTGCTGCGTTTTCCGTTGAAAATCTTTAAAGTTCTGGATAATAACTTGGATCGGGAATTTCAGCACTAGTGGTGTGTTCCCATTGCTTCTCATGCTGGGCTCTACAACCTCATCTTAGGAAAAAAAAAAACCCTAAAAAACATGGATAATGAATATTTAAGTCCTTTCAAGTTTTAGATGAGACGAAGCTTTAGGTCAGAGTGAGGAAATCAGGATTTTCCTCCTTCCCCACCATGATTCCCTCAGGTCGGAGGTGAAGACTCAGCGAAAACACCGGAACAAAATCCCCCCGATGTTCTCCAACCTTTAAATCCCTGTGGATGGTGATTCCCGACACCCCTGACCCAAATCAAGGTTTATTATTAAAAAATAAAGGAAATATCAGCAGCGATTGGCTCGGAAAGCTGCTCTGAGCCCCAGCTCCGGCAAAAGGGATCACAATTAGGAAAAGCTTTTGAACCCCGCTTTGATGAAGCGGTAATAAATCCCTTTGGGATTAATCAATCCCTTTGGGATGAGTTTCAGAGCAGAGAAGAGCTCAAACCTCAGTAAATATAAATTTTCCAGAAACCAAAAGCTGAATGGGATTAAAGCCCTGAGTGGAGAACAAGAATTAGGAATTACTGTCCAAATACTCAAAAATACGGGAATTGCCATTCCATGTAGGAAAAGCCGGGCACGATTGAGTGACAGAAGGATGGGAACAAGCCAGGGCTGCTGGAAGAGGGAGGGAATGAGAGGAATTCCAGCTGAAAAGCTGCAAGAGCCCTGTGCAGGCACGAGGGGGAGCGAGAGCCTGCGGAAAAATCCCAAGGTTTGGATCGATGGGCTTGGAGCATCCTCCAGCTCCACGATCGGGCGTGTGCAGGAATTTCTTCCAACTGCAAATGTCAGCAGCTGCCTGGGAAATTAAAGCGGATTGGGAAGAGATTCAGAGCCTTTCCCTGGATGGAGGGTGAGGGAAGTTGTCCCTGTGCGGAGTCCCGGCGTTCCCGAGGTGTTGCCAACACAAACCTGCACATTCCCATCGGTGGCTTCAGGCACGGTGTGTCCCCTTCCCTTGGAATTCCAGCTGGGAATTGGCTACCACCTGGCACTGGTGAGGCCTTGAATCCTGGGCTCACTTTTGGGTCCCTCCTGACAAGACCAGGAGCGTGTCCAGGGAAGGGAGCGGGGCTGGGAAGGGGCTCGAGAACTCCGGAGGGAGATGGGAAAGGGGCTCAGCCTGGAGAAAAGGAGGATCCAGAGGGATCTTTGGGATGGGCTGGAAGGTCGTTCCCACCTAAAGCATCCCAGGATTGTGGGAAATGTGGGATCCTTGCCCATGGAGTGCGGGCAGTGCCTCGGGAAGAGCCTCCAAACCCCCCTTGCCAGGGATCTCTGCAGGGAGAGAGTGGGAAAAGTGGGATCTGCACCAGGATTTGTGCTAGGTGAGGTTTGCTGGGATCTGTGCAGGGATCGGGAATGTCCTTCTGGCTCTGCACAGATCCCGGACAGAAGGGGGAAGCCGGGGGGGGGGACTGGGATCTGCTCCTATGGAATCAGGGATGGGAAAAGAGGGAACGGCCCCGAGCTGTGCCAGGGCAGGCTCAGGTTGGACACCAGCAGGAATTTCCTCATGGAAAGGGTGGCCAGGCCTCCTCCTGCCAGCTCCCGACCCTGCTCAGCTTTACAAACACTTCCTGAGGATTCGTTTACTGCTGATCCCTCACCTCGGCCTCCCAGGCAGCTCCATCCTTTATTGATGGAATTCCATTGATTGATTTATTGCTCAGGTGAAACGTGGGCAGCAAACAAAGGCTGGGCCCTGCAGCGAGGAGGTGCCACCTTTTAGTTATAATTTATGCAGAAATTTCAATATAATGGTCGAGGTTTCATGTTGATGTCTCAAAAATTGATATTTGATGGGTTTTACGAGCTACAAATTATTTAATAGCCAAATATTCGTTAATAAATCACCTCCCTTCCCACACAGCTCTTCCCAAAGCCGCTCCTGAAAGTCCAGAACCAGGAGCAGCCTCATCCCTGTGGCATTCAAGGGAACGACCACCGTGGCCCCGCTGCCCCAAGGGCAGGGATGAATTTCCGGGAAATCCTTGGGATGCGGATTTCCAGCTCCAGGTCAATCCGGGAAGGTCCGTTCGGGCAGGGGGATGAGTTTATTTAGGATTAAAGGTGGTTTCAAAGAGCTCCTGCAGGGGAAGGTTTTCAGCTGCTCAGCATTGGGTGAACAATAAATTAATTAATTTATGCTCTCCTGGCTTCTATTTTTGTTAAATTAGGGGTATCCAGAAGCTCTGAATATGGATCAGCTCCAAAAATGGGTTGGTTACAGATCCTGCCTTGAGATTTCAGGATCAGAGGAAATGTCTTCCTTAAAAAATCGAATTTCCCACAGGCCTTCAAAACCTCCAGGGATGTGCAAATATGTGAATCCAAACCCACATCCCAGCTCGTGGAGGGGTATTAAGGAAAAGACCAGGCAGCACCACAGGAATTCCTGTCATTCCCGAATCACAGCATCCCCCCTGCTGGAAATAATTCCACAAGATCATTGCTCTGACGGGATGAGGGAAAGGGAAGGTGGATGGAGCAGAGAGGGATGAGCACCCATCCCTGATGAACAACCTGGAGTGTCCATCCCTCCATCCCCTTGGGAGCAAAAAGCCAGGGAAATGATGGGGTTTGGCACTGGGAAGTTGGGAATGTGTCAGCATTCCCTAAAAAATAACTCCACATTTTATATTTATTTTCTTTTAGGGAGACGAGCACACAAATCCTAAACTGCACCAGGGAGTTGGATATTCCCAGGCTTGAATATTCCCCTCTCCCAACACCCTTGCAGCCATTTTTTCCCAGGAATTCAGAGGCTTGTGCAGCTGAACAGCTGCTGGATACCAGGAAGGTGGGAACTGAATAAAAACAGGGATAATGAGCTGTGTTCCGTGCGGGAATGCCAACGTCACACCCCCACAAATAACGACGGGAAGAGCCGGGGTGGATTCCACCCCCAGGAGGAGGAAAAGGGCACCTGGATCAGGGCAGGATTTGACAGCGGATCCCACGTGGTGCCTGGATGTGCCTGGAACCCCGAGCAGCTGGAGCATCCCATCCCTCTCACCTGGTGAAGGGAAGGATCCAGGGAGAGCTTCCAGCACATTCCAGGGCCTAAAGGAGATCCGGGAGAGCTGGAGAGGGACTTGGGACAAGGCATGGAGGGACAGGACACAGGGAATGGCTTCCCACTGCCAGAGGAATCTTGGGAAGGAATTCCTGGCTGGGAGGGTGGGGAGGCCCTGGAATAGAATTCCCAGAGAAGCTGTGGCTGCCCCTGGATCCCTGGAAGTGTCCAAGGCCAGGCTGGAGCAGCCTGGGATAGCGGGAGGTGTCCCTGCCCATGGATGGGCTTGGAGGTCCTTTCCCACCCAAACCATTCCAGGATTCCGTGCCACGATTCCCTGATCTACCCGTACTGGATCCACTGGGGAAAATAAAAGGAAAAATAAGGAAAAAAAAAGAAAAAAAAGGAAAAAATAAAGTCCCATTCTATCCGTTCATTTTTCGGGTCCAAACCAGTATTTTATATCCCCCACCCCAGCCAGACTCCTCAGCCCATGGAAAACATTCCAAACAATTCCTGCCACCGGAATGCTGCATCCCATGGAAGTCACCTGAATCCCAGTTTGTCTGCAGCCTCCCCCTCCTCTCTCCGGGCAAACATTCCCTCCTTAACTCCTTCCCATTAAAACCCTGGATGGAATTCACAGGAATGGTCCCGTCTGCTCCGCTCCCGGGATGTGCCCAGCGATAAAAATGGGATCATTTTATGGGATGGATTCTTTTATGGGCCTCAGATACCATAAAAATATCAAACCTTTAGCAGCACCCATCATATATATTTTATATATATTATATATATTATATATATTACATATTTTATATATTTTATATTTTATATATTATATAATATATTA
>VZRJ01001577.1:801472-869545 GCA_013397565.1 Ptilonorhynchus violaceus | reverse complement strand
GAACTGGCTGGATGGCCGGGCCCAGAGAGTGGTGGTGAATGGTGCTGTATCCAGTTGGTGGCCAGTCACCAGTGGTGTCCCCCAGGGATCAGTGCTGGGGCCAGTCCTGTTTAATATCTTTACTGACGATCTGGACGAAGGGATTGAATCCACCATCAGCAAATTTGGAGATGACACCAAGTTGGGAGCACATGTCGACCTGCCAGAGGGTAGGAGGGCTCTGCAAAGAGACCTGGACAGGCTGGATAGATGAGCAGAGTCCAACAACATGAAGTTTAACAAGTCCAAGTACCGAGTCCTGCATTCTGGCCACAACAACCCCCTGCAGCGCTTTAGGAGTGGCTGGACAGTATCCAGGCAGAAAGGGACCTGGAGGTACTGGTCGACACCCTACTGAATATGAGCCAGCAGTGTGCCCAGGTAGCCAAGAAGGTCAGTGGCATCTTGGCCTGTATCAGGAATAGCGTGGCCAGCAGGACCAGGGAAGTGATTCTTCCCCTGTACTCAGCACTGGTGAGGGTGGACCTTGAGTACTATGTCTAGTTCTGGGCCCTTCATTTTAAGAAGGATGTTGAGATGCTTGAACATGTCCAGAGGAGGGCAACAAGGCTGGTGAAGGGCCTGGAACACATGCCCTGCGAAGAAGGGCTGAGGGAACTGGGGCTGTTTAGCCTGGAAAAAAGGAGGCTTAAGGGGAGACCTTATTGCTCTCTACAACTACCTGAAAGAAGGCTGTAGCCAGATGGGGGTCGGTCTCTTCTCCCAGGCAACCACTGACCAAACAAGAGGACACAGCCTTAAGATGCGCCAAGGGAAGTTTAGGTTAGACATCAGAAAAAAATTCTTCACTGAAAGAGTGACTGGGCACTGGAATCGTCTGCCCAGGGAGGTGGTGGAGTCACCGTCCCTGGATGTGTTTAAAAAAAGACTAGATGTGGTACTCAGTGCCATGGTTTAGTTGACGAGGAGATGGTAGGTCATAGGCTGGACCTGATGATCTCAAAGGTCTTTCCAACCTAGTTCATTCTGTGATTCTGTGATTCTGTGAAAACAATGATTGAACAAGGGCAGTGGGATCAAGGTTTTCCCAGTGCTTTAAGGAAGTTTTGTTAAAGACCAGATATTCCAAAAGACTCTTTGGCATATAAACACCTAAGTACCTGTCAGTGGTAAATCAATTACTTTGTGCCAAATGTCCCTTGTGCAAGGGAGCATTAAAATATTCTGTTCAGAATATGCTGTGGGAATTACCCTTCACTTATTAATTTTGAAATAGGTATTGATACAGGAGTTGTTTAGCTAATTTTGACAAACTGCTCTCTGAAGTGAATGCTACTTCATTATTCTGTGTTGTATGTCATTTGCGCTATGCTCCTTTGGGTACCTGCAGAAAAGGGGCCTGTTAGCTCATTCCAACCAGACTGCTGTCCTCTGAGATATGTGGAACTCCAAGGAGGGAAAGGGAAGTTTGTTTTTTTTTCTTGAGAAGTCACTCAGAAGGGACAGTGCTCAGCATGTTGAGGAACGAGGAACTGAGGAGTCATGGGTGAGCTGGAAGCCTGCAGGACAACAGAGATTGGGCAAGGGACAGTCATGTATCCCATCCTTCAAGATGACAGACTGCAAGGCCTGTCTTTCTAGACAGCCAGAGATGACTGTGGAGTTTACAGCAACCAGTGAAAAAATTCTGTATTGAGGAGATCAGAAGGAAAGACACCAACTTGCAAGAAGAAAAGTCTCTTTCTAGTTTTCTCCTAATTACAAAGAAAAAGGAAAAAAAGTCTTTGAGTTCACTTAGCCGTCTGGGATTCTTTCTTATGAGAAAAATATGCAGAATGAAGCATCAGGGTTTGGCAGGCTCAGGGACCTATCATGCCAACAATGTCGTGATGATACCTTGAAGGCATGTGTGCAGAGTGTATTCCTTTTTATGACAAACATAGCATAAGCTAACTATCTAAAAGTGTTAGCCTGTTGTGTGCCTCACCTGTGTTTTCTTAAGTATTAAAAAGACAAGTTTTAAAAAAAAAAGTGATTTTGGAGACAGGATATTTCTTGGATGGATATACTGAGGTACGACTGCATAAAACAGTACATATAAGAAATGATATCTGGGTATATCAATATGCATAAAGATTTCTGTGTATGTGTATGCATTTTCATGCTTTTACACACACAGGCACATGCTGAGATTCATTGCGGTAGTTGTATACATGTATCCCAGTGGTACATATCCTTTTGTCATAAATTAGATAATATCTCTTTTCTGTATCACCGCTGTTTTAGAGCAAAGAAAAAAATTGCATTTAATCACAGTTTAATCTTTCAGGTTTTTTACGAAAATATATTCCAAGAGAATTCAGAACAGCATATATATAAGAGCTATTGTAGATGACCCTCTTTGATAAATGGGTCATATATTTTAGGCTGACATATTCTGGATGAGCATAGGACCGATAGACTGCATATTTTTGCAGTCCAAGAAGCATCCCTGAAAAACCTGTGCAGAGTGTATAAGGTAATGTGTTTTCTATATTGCTTCCAAGTACTGTGTTGCCATTCTGTCAAGAGCTGATCTGCTCAAAGAGCAATTGCAGAGCATGCCTGATGGATTAATGATGAGAATTTCTTAACCCTGTTGGTGAACATTGAAATGCAGGAGGTAGCCAAACATTCTTTTACATATAGTTTTATTTTTGTTCTCCTTCTCTGTTACTGAAATGTTGAGGGACTGAACCTTACTTGGCCCAACTATTGGTGAGGACTTGGCAGCAACATATTTTACTAATTAGTTAAAAAAAACCCCAAAGGACTTTTGTTTGTTTGCTTTATTTTCCATATTTCTGAATTTAGTGTTTGATGAATATAAGAACTCTGTCAGCTGATGTGTCAAACTGCAGGTTCTCCTGAACTAATAGGTTTTACTAAGACCTGTACCTGCTTTCTTTGGTCCCCATAGATTGAAGTCTCTCAGGACAGCTTGTGTCGAAAATCCCAAAATAGGGGATGGAGGCGGATGTATTCGACAAAGACTGCCAGCTCTTTGGTTGTGATCTATGGCCTGCCTACATCATCCAGACTGATGGTTGGTACCTATAAAGCTTCCCCACAGGAGGCAGCAGCAGAGTAACCACAATGCGTTTGGGGTTTTCCCTTCTTATATTTTTGTCTTTTCCCTCTCTTTCAAGACTGTCATATACAGGAGCCAATGTGGTGATTTAAAAACTAGGACTTGTTTGAGGAAGAATAGTGCAGCTGCTTTCTCTGTAGAGAAGTAATAGGGGAAAACAGTTGTTATGGGGCTATTCTAAATGAGGACTCTTTCGTCCTCTCAGCAGTGATTCAGGTTGCTTACTTTTCTCCATTGGCTCTCTAAGTACAATCCCACAAAATTCAGTGAGGAGGCTAGCTTAAAATTTATTTAGTAAAAGTAGTAAGTGACTGAACATAGAATGTGAGAATACTACTCTCATTTTCCCTCCACACTATTTAATATGAATGTTTGCTTTTGTGGCAATGCAACCCATGGGATAAATCCAGCTCCTTAAATGCATGAATGAGATATATACAAAAAACATTGAAGAGTGAAAAACAAACAATGTATTTCTCATGCTCCTTTCTTAATAGCTAAAAATTGCTTTGAAACTTCTGGCCAAGTAAAAAACTATAAAAATCAACATATTTGTTAATTTTTTAAAATTTATTTATACCTATTGTAGTGCTCAAACATATTTTGTTCTTCTAAATTTGCTAAATTAAGGGCTAGTGACCTGTTTGGATTGAACATGGACCATATATATATGCATTGGAGTTTGGAGTTTGATTTATATCAAAGAGATTTATACCAGTACTGGCCCTTCACATTCTTTGGCTTTAACTGATCATTTAATCAATTTTAATTTAACCATAACTTTTTCAAAACCTTCTGTATTAGCATTCAGTAAGGACATAGGAAATGGGACTCAAATGTTATGTGTAGGAACATGCACTCTGTGTTTTGACCATATCTGGTTTTAAGAACCATTGATTGTTGTCAAATTCATCTTTAGAAGACTCTTAGACAGCATAGAATCAGAGGGGAAAACAGATATATATTTTTGACCTCTAGTGTTCCATACATATTTGTGAAGTAACTTATGGTATCTCCTGTAAAGGTGAGTTGGAAATTGTCAGCAAACTAGAGCAAAAGCTAGTGAAATGGAGCTGTTTGGGAAGTCTTGAGATTTTTGTTCTCTATCTTTGTCCTAAAATGGATAAACTGTTTTTCTGTCTCTGGTTGACTTGAATGTGCACATAACCAATTTATACCAGAAAGTCCAATACATGTTTACATAAACTTTGCTTCAATGGTGCTTCAGAATGTCTGTAGTCATTGAGAAGAACATCAATATCAAAAACTTCAGAAATTAGAAGGTTAAAAAGAAAACCTGATTTAAAATAATCATAATGAATTTATGTGGTGATGCAGTAAAAATTAATATTAGATTTCTGTAGACATTTAGACTCCAAGCCTCAGGACTTCTGAAGGAGAAATGAGCACACAAAAGCAATTCCATGCTCCTTTCATCAAATTTGATGTCACACACTAACATGAAAAGAGTACGTTTTCCGAGGCACAGAAAATTGAAAATAGTCTTGATTTGATTGTTGCTGATGAGGATCGCTCACTTATGTAACAATGAATATGATAAATGAAAAGATACACCTTATGTATATGTAAATTTTATAAGTGGAGAAAACATATTAGAGAAGGAACTGTCAGTGTTGTGTATATAACCTGCACCCCGGTGAGATCACTTCTCAAATCATACCCTTTCTGGAAAAGAATTCCATTGTTATAAATTTCTCCCAGTATAATCTGACATATACATGTGGATTACATTTTTGCTGAACCACAGTTCTGGGTTTTATTCTTTGTTCATTGATTGGCTTAGCTTTGTTGGGGGTTATTTGTTGTTTTTTTGGGGGGTTACTTTTGGTTTTGGGTTTTTTTGGTTTTTTTTTGTTTTTTTGTGTTTTTTTGGTTTGGTTTGGTTATGTTTGGGTTTTTTTTTAATTTTTATTTGGATTTTTTTGATATGGTAAACAAAGATTAGAAGGATAAAGGGAAGCATCATGCTGCCTAAATCTAATAGTTGTGTAGTGAAATCCAAATATTAACAGTTATGAATTCAATTATTTCACTTTGAAATTTTAAATAGTAAAAACTGTTTGAATGAAAATTGAGAGGAAACATTTTTCAAAATTTTTCATTTTAAAACTTTGCATATAAGGTTTCTCAAGGATTTTGTTTTTTCCTATCTACAGGAAATACATCTGTCATGTCCCCCAGTGCAGGAGAGGTTTATATTCCTTCCAAAAATTTTGTGAAACTTTTAAAAATGATTTTTTTCTACACTGTTGATTTTTGTTTCCGGAAAATTTCCATGAAGAACAAATGGGAAAGTAGTTACAATTAAAAATATAATAAATTATTAAAATACAGAGTATGCCCGCACTTAATCCACCACTGGTAGGTGAACACTGCATTGGAAATAGGAAGAAAAAAAATCAAAATTGCAAGAGTGCTAGTATGCAACTATTTTATGAAACCTCAGGCTGGCCTGCAATAAAATAAAAAAGTTAGGAAAAAATAGATGCCTTCTTTTAAGACACTGTTCAGTTAGGTCAATAGCACAGTTAGCAGAGGCAATCATGCTATATATCTTCCATTTTAATTTAAGATGAAGTGTTTGCAATACATAAAAATGTGCTTCACGTGCATTGTATTAAAGCTGACATACACAGACTTAATGTGTGTGCTCATGCGCATATGTGAAGAAGAGGGGAATTGATATAAAAGTCAAGCTCGGGTAAGCTTTTTCGTAACACGTAAAATGAGAGCTGTACCTTAGCAGCCCTCTTGAATCAATACAGTGAAGTTGAGTTCCTTATTGATTCTCTTGATAAAATGATGCAGTTCGCTCTCTTCCCCTCTCCCTCCCTCTCCCCTATAATACAGTAGAGCATTAAAGAAGCAGAATAAGTACATTTACAGCCTTCTTATTGCTGCCCACAGGGTGCTATAAATGCACAAACTGGATATAATTGAAGCACATATTAACTTACCTTCTGTTGTACAGGAAGAACATAAGCAGGCTGTTAATGTGCACAGTGTTGAAACTCTTAACTTGGGGGATGAGAATTAGCTTGCAGTAGTAATTTGATAAGCACCTGGGAAAATTGCAAGCTTCATTTCCTGCAACGTGGAATATGATTAAAAACAGAATATATTATTATCAGGGGTACCATTAAAAAATGTGTAGACAGCATTCTGTGATGTTAAAACGGAAATTGGAAGTTGTATCCAGATGTTGAAGATGCTGTATGTTAATTATTGTCTACCACAGTGCATTGAAAGTGCAATTCAATTATTTGCTTTGTCAAGCAATATTTTGATTAACTTGAACATTAATTTTGTACATCTGGTGTTTTTCACACTGTGATAAAAGCAGTGTTGAGGTATGCTACTCTGCCAACAGTCTCTTGAAACAACAGAAAGCACATGTGCAAAGCAACAGTGAACCATAATAAATAAAGGAAAGAGCCTTTCCCATTTCTTCCTTCTCATTTTTTTTCTCTGTAGAGAGGGAGAAAAAGAAAACTTTCTCAAAGGTCATTCATTATAAGTGCACAATTTAGTGTGTATTTATGAATATGGAATTTGAAATTATATTTATCTCCTGGACTTTCTCATGCATTGTCTTTAATTGGTGGGATCTCATTCTGATAATTACTGTATTAAGTTGTGATAAACCCTCAAGTTGTAATCACACAATGGGTAATGTTGGAAGACATCACAGTGGATCATCTGGTCCAACCTCCCTGTTCAAGTGGGGTCATCCTAGAGCACATTGTAATGAACAATGCAAAATACTTTTGCAGAACACAGCCAGTAGG
This sequence comes from Ptilonorhynchus violaceus, assembly GCA_013397565.1. Classification (NCBI taxonomy): domain Eukaryota; kingdom Metazoa; phylum Chordata; class Aves; order Passeriformes; family Ptilonorhynchidae; genus Ptilonorhynchus; species Ptilonorhynchus violaceus. The sequence goes on along the minus strand of VZRJ01001577.1, from coordinate 862,606 downwards.
AAATCTATAGGTTAGTCTCTGGTGATAAACAGACAAATTGACTATAGGCTTGTCTGGGTTGTCATGTCCTGTTTCTCAATTCCATATAGAACTGAACCCTTAAATTTTATTATGTGGTTATTAATTCTAAAAAAACCCCAACAAAACACAAAACCCCAACCAAACTAAAAAACCCACACCGCCACCACCACCAAAAAAACCCCAAAACAAAACCAAAAAAACCCCAACCCAACCAACCAAAACACCCAAAAAGACTGAGTAAGGGAAAATAAATTCAAAATATGATCCTGTAGGTATCACTTGTGTGGGTGCTCATTTTCACAGCTCCAGGAGATATTTTGTAGGGGACTGTGAGTGTCCATTTGTGAGTCTGCTTTGAGGGTTGGTAGGGCTATTTTTGGGATGGTGTGGGGTTAGGGTTTTTTTTTTTTTTCATTTGTTTGTTTTTCATTTTGAGAGTTTCTAGCAAGAGCTACCATGCGGGTGGGGACTGGAGATGATGTTCCAGATAGTACTGGCTTCCCCAAGGGAAACTGGCTGAACTGAGGAGGAACTGGCAGCTGCAGGGCAGAATACACATCATATTAATCTCCTCAACAGCAGCATTCTGCTGCAGAACGTGCTTCCTTAGACCTGCAGAAGGATTTATGGCTGGCTCATTCTCTATTGCTTTTAAGACTTGCACTGTCTCTGCTCCCCTCCCTGTAGGCCGTGATATTTTTCAAAAGATTCAGTTGGCTCTCAGCATTTTTTCACATTAAATAATTGATGTTTATTCAGCATTCATATAGAAATTATTTCATTAGCTGAAAGGTAGTGTCAGGTGGCATGCAAGGAGAACTTTTATTACTGACTGAAAAGCCTCACATATTTGTGTAGAAGACAGCAGGAAACAGATGGCAGTTATAGGAAGCAGGAATTGCTGAAAGGTGAGAGTGTGCAAATGGGTATTTACCTTTTTGTGATGTGAAAACATAAATTACTTGGAAGCTTTTAAAATATTTTTTTTTCCTTTGGGAAAAAAAATAATCTTTCTTCATTGTAATATGACATGGAATACAAGTGGTTTCTTCAGTTCAAGAGTCCTGTACAATTCAAAACAGTGAATTTAAATTATTCAGCAAAATAACACATTTAAGGGACTGGAAGCTGGTATGAGAAAACCTTGATTCAATCTACTTAATGACTTTCGTGGCATCATGGACAAATCACGTATTCCCCCTCCTTCGCTCATTTTTCTTTCTCGCCACAGAACAGTGATATGAGGGCAGATAAGTTAGATGGCATTAGGGAGATAGAACAGAATTGAATTAAAATATTCTAGAACAGCTTTCCACAGCAGAATACAAGTTTGTCAACATACTTAACACTGAAAAATAAAAGATAAAAGTAATTTTTTTGAGGAAAGGTGTGTGTGTGTGTGGTGAACATTTTCCAATGAATGTTAAATGAAGAAGTTCTAATAGACAAGTGTTTAAAATCTACTAAATATCTCAATTTTGTATATACAGAACTGGATGAAGAGAAAGTAGGGATAGACTTATGAAGACAGCACCAGAGTAGAATTAATGTAAGCAGAAATTCTTCTGGTAGCCTTCACGTTCAATTTCTACATTAGCAATAGTTTGTAGAACAGAATTATGATTATTTGTGTTTCATAAAATTTAAGCACTCCAATAACCTGATTTTTTTTTCAATCTCCATGTAAAAGATGAAAATTGAGAAAGTGGATGGAGTTTGTTTGGTTGATTGGTTTATTTTACATGTGGTAGCACAAAATCTGTAGGGTTATTTCTGTCAGTATTAGTTTTTGAAAAGTGAGAGTTAATATGGGACACTTGAATACACAGAAAAGTCATTGCCTCCGGGATATTGGGGCACTTCTTTATCCTTCACAATAAGTTTGTGAAGAGTATAGGAATAACAGAGGGGTTTTTTTCCTAAAAATAAAATTACTGGAAAGCATTAAGCTGTGCCTTTCTAGGGCTTCAAGGTTTTTTATGTCAAAGGTAAAACTATTTTATAGTCAATTTTAGAATAAAAATCCTCTGACTCATCAAAATGATCAAAGTTTCAGTTAAACAGTTTTTGCAAGTGGATTTTTTTGTGAGCAAAAAGGATGTGTGTTGGGGGAAAGCTACTACTCAGTAATTTTTTATGTGTGTTTACCCTTTTTAATTTTTCTCTACAATCTTTCCTGTTTATGTAGATCCTGATGTATATTATGGTAATTCTGTCTCGACTCTGGCAATGACATGTGCAGCTACCTCCATGGAGGAGTTTTCCTTATTTTCTGAAGATATCTGAAATAATTTAGTTTGACTGAACATGAAATTTATTATCACAATGCTTTATAACAGTGAATGCCCTTATTTCAGTCTTGTTCTCCAATAAATTTTTTTAATTTACTTTTTTCCCAGGTTTTTGTTAATCTAAATTTTCCTTCAAATTTTTACTGCTAGTAATAATTGTCTTACAAGCAATATAATTTGGTCCTTCTTTTTTAAAGAGGACTTGAAAAATTCCAATCATAGCTGCTATTCTTTCATCATTGTTGTGGAAAATATCTGTATAACTTGATGGAATTATCCTGAATGTATATAAAACAATGATTGGCTTAAACTAACAAATCACATGTGATTAAATTACAACAGGTAAAATACTTCAAGTGGGCTCTCAGGATTTTTGTCTGTTTGGGTTTTTGTATAAACAATTGTTGAGAGTTTGTTTGTTGTTTTTCCCCAGCTTACCTCTGTGTGCTAAAATGAGAAATTCACCATAAGTTAAACCATCACAGGGTATTTTAGAAACTGAAAATACTATCTGAATGTTCAAGTAAGGTGAATGATATTTTGCTTCAGATGATTTAAAACTGCTTACGAAATCAGAATAGTAGCCTCTTGTCATATCCTTGAATGTTAAGTCTTATGATTTTTTTCTGTTTATTAGTTCTTTTTATTTTTATAGGAAATAATATGACTGATAGCCCTGTCTCTTGGAATAAAGTAAAGCCTTGAGGTTAAAGCTGTCTAGACTCTTTTTTCAGTTTGCTTTCTGACCTTTTCTTGTATTACAGCGAGTGAACTAACATCTGACAAACCTTTAATTTTGGCAGGTTAGGCTACATGTTATTTGAAAGAAAACTACAGTTTAAAGACAAATGTCTTCAAACTTTAATACTGTCATATTTCACAGTTCAACTGAACTTGATTACTTCTGTCATTTTTTCTTTTGTTTCTTTAAGCAAATATATGTTCTAGCATTTGAATTATTTTGTAGATTTTAAGCAGGATTTTTAAGCTGGAAAACAAATACTCTTAGTTTTGAGCACAGGCAGCAAAAAGGAAAATTTTGCTGATTTCTTATGATATCAGTCCTTTGAATAGCTGACCTATTTACAGTACTTATTGCTCCTCTGACAACTGCTTTTTTAATATCAGTCTATAAAAGTTATGTAAGTTAATGCAGTTTTATTTATCTCATATTTCTAAGTGTGAGAGCAAGGGAACATTGATTGCACCATTCTTAGTCACAGTGCCGTGACACATATTCCAGAAGTTTTTACATGCTGAGAATTCATGGGTATAGAAATGCCACATAAAACTTCTATGTTCAAGGATGCATATAAGCTCAAACGCATATTGCATACAAATACTCTCCTCTTTAATATGGAAGAGACCAAATGTAAGATTCGATGGGGACAGGTACCTCTATAAAGGTTGTCATGATGCATCTGAGACATGAGTTCTGCTTCAGGAGGAAGGAAAGAGGGAAGAGAAGGCTGAGTTGCCCAGTCGCTGGGACTACCCATACCAGACAGGGTTGGCAAGTAGTTTGAATATTAGTTTTTTGCCTTGTGGATAAATAGAATCATAGAATAGTTTGGATTGGAAGGGACCTATGAAGATCTAGTCCAAATGCCCTGCAATGGACAGGGACACTTTCCACTAGATCATGTTGCTCACAGCTCTGTCCAACCTGACCTTGAATATTCTGACCTTGAATATTTCAAGAGATGAGGGATCAAACACCTCTCTGAACAACCTGCTCCAGTGTTTTACCACCCTCATTATAAACAAATTCTTCCTTATACGTAATCTAAATTGACCCTCCTTCAGTTTAAACGATTATACCTTGTCCTGTTGTGACAGACCCTGCTAAGAATTTTTCTCCATCTTTCTTATGGTCCCCTGCAAGTAGTGAAAGACCACAATAAGGTCTCCCTGCAGTTTTCTCTAGTTCAGGCTGAAAAACCCCCAACTCTCTCAGGAAAGCCTCATACAAGAGGTGTTTCATCCCCCTGATCACTACTGTGGCCCTTCTCTGGACTTGTTTCTACAGGTCCATGTTCTTTCTGTACCAAAAAATTCCAGAGATGAACACAGTACTCTGGGAGGGTCTCACAAGAGTGGAGTAGAGGGGCAGAATCCCCTCCACCACCCTGCTGGCCACGCTGCCTTTTGGTTTTATCAAGCTTCTCATTCATTAGTACCCCCAATTCCTTCTCCCCAGGGCTCCTCTCTACTCTCTCATCCTCTAGCCTCTATTGGTACTGGGGATTGCACCAATCCAGGTGCTGGACCTTGCACTTGGCCTTGTTGAACCTCATGAGGTTCCCACAGGCCCACTTCTGGAGCTTGTTCTGGTCCCTCTAAATGACATTCCATTCTTCAGGTGTGTCAGCTGCACCACTCAGCTGTTTGCAAGCTTTCTGAGGGGGCAATTGATCCCACTGTCATTGATGAAGGGTTTTTTTTAATTTATGGAAACTGAGAGAAGTTCTTTTCCCTTCTGAAGGGACAAAGATCAAATGTTTTATTGAATTTCCAAAGAGGATACTTAGTGTTGAAAGAAAATGTAATGTTTTGATTTCACTGGATTTAATGTTTCATGTGGATTTTCCGTTTCTGTTTCAACGGAAGACAGCCTTGGTTAAATATTCTCCACAAGCAACTCTAGTTGATACATTATTTATCTTTTTATTTGTAGATTTGATTTTGGTTTTGTGCAGGCCTTGTCTCATCTTGAGAAAATAAGACTTTGTGGTCTATAGAATCAAAATATATAATAAGGGTTTGTGGTATATTCTGTGAATATATAGTATACTCAGAAATGTGGAGCTCTCATAATAATTCAACCATGTATATACCTCTGTTTCCTAGGAGTTTGACAACTCAGTTGGGATTTCATGATGTTCTTTTTGGTATATTTTATGGTTAGTATCTGTTCTGCATACTAACTGCTATGGAGGGTGAAAGACTAAAACCAGAATAGCTTTTTTTTTTTTAGTTTTAACAGAATTTGCCTTTCCTGCTTTCTCCTTGTGATACTTTGACTGTAAATGCTGCAATACCTGAAAGATTAGGGAAGGACAGAAGGGTCTCAAGTAGGCATTCATGACCTGGTACATGTAGGCTATACACAGGGTTCTTATCCCTTTCAGACTATATGTCTGAGGAGTTCCAGTCTGAATACCATACCTTATAAGGTTAAGAAAATATGTTTTATATTTTTGAGGTATTTCTCTCTTTTTGACTAAAGAACATGATAAAACAGAACTTATGAGTTGCCTGAACGTTTTATAATGTCCTACATAGATTTGAACAGTTAAGTATACAAGATTTGTGAAGTCAGATGTGTTTGACAAGATGAAGAAATACAAATTTGTGGATATCACTTTATCTTCTTTATACTGATAAGAAAGTTCTGATATATTTCATTTTCTACTGGAGAAGGATGGAGATAATAGATACTAACAAGTGAAGTGCTTTATTCACGTTCCTGAACACAAATTTTATTGTACATAAAATTCAAGATCATGTATTTTAGCCATCTTGATCTATTTTAGGAGGCTTAAAAAGTAATATTTGGTGGTTCATATGGTTTGAAGAACAAATTACATATGTCTTCAAATTACTCCCTTCAAGAACTATTCCATCAGAGTTGGGTAAAAATGAAACCAAGCTTTATATGCTTGCAAATTTGTTTATTCAGGGGATTTGGCTTCTGGAATACAGTAAAACCTAGGTTATGTTTGAGAAGACCTTGGCTATGTGGTTTATATCAACAAATGACTATGTAGAGTAGTCAACAGTCTAGAAGACTCATAATGCAAGGTGTACTGATTTGCCCAAGCAGCCTCTTTGCCTAGTACAATAAAATGTTTACATCTATTTTCACACAATTCTAGTGTGAATTGCTAAAAAAAAAAAAAAAATCAATGCTGAACAAACGAACACTGAGAAAATTTCAAATTAGTAAAAATGTTGCCTGGGTTTTCATAGAGTGAAGTAAATTACATAAGTAAGATGAACAAAAATTCCATTCATTCATCGTAGAAACCTCTTCACTTTCAATGGAACAATACAGGAAAAATGCAGGGTACTGGCATCACTATTATCTGAGTATTTACTGAAGTGAGGACTTTGTTTTTCTGAAATAAAATTAACAAAGCCTCTCTGGATAAAAATGTGGGGGGAGTGGAACAAAAATTTCATCTAGAGAAAATAAATATGCATAAGAAATGTCTTGTCTAGGCATATATGGCCCCTCATATAAAACCTGTCAAATGAAATAGTTATTTGTGATTTTTGTTGATTTTTTTTTTTAATTTGAAGACTGACCAAGAGATAAGTGACAGGATTGATGAAGAACATGCTGATCTTTTCCTGTTAAAGGATTTCTGTACCTAACATTAAGAATTAGACCACACCTATTCTTTTTATTAACTGAATATGTTCTAAATCTCCCCATTATTACTGAGTTGTGAAAATAATCTTCAAACCTATTTAAGAATGTGTTCTGGCTTTGGCTGGGATAGACCTTATTTTCTTCCTTGTAAGCTGGTATAGTGTTCTATCCCGGATGAAACCAGGACAGAATCACAGCAATACAGTGTATTGACTACGGGTTTTTTTGATTTAGCAATCAAATTGTAATATGAAGCTCAAACAATTCTACAAGTTATATACTGGAAATGCTGATTCTTATCTGAAAAATCTTCATCTCAGAAAATTCCATATGTGCCAGTTAACTAAATAAAATATGCCATTAAGACATTACTTGGAGTAATCAAAATGAATTGCTCTACATGTTCTCTTAAGTATCCTTTTATATTTTGTGTTTATTTATTTACAGATTCATATTTGCTCTCATTTCCCTTTATAAAATAAATAATTTTTAATATAAAAGAAAGAAAACCCCAAACTGGTAATAGTAGTCAAAAGGCTTTTGAGTAAATAGGTCTTGTAGTCTGCTGGAAAATTGGTTGAACTCCAGATATGTGGAGAAGTTTTCAGAGTTCATGGGAATATTGAGGTGTCTTTGCTCTAACCCCACTATTGCTAAGACTTTGAGATACTGATTTTTTTTTTTTCACCTAAGGCTAAATGGCTAATACTTTGAATTTGAACCTGTTTGTGGGAGTTAACACTGCCTTTCTTGTGTGTAGGTCTTAAAATATTTTGTAATAATCTGGTACTACTGATGATGAACGTATTGGTGACCTTATGAAAAATTAGCATCTCTGATTTCCCTCCTCTTCCCCAGCACTGATGAAGCACTGGTCAGTGCCTTCAATGTAATGGGCTTCAATTCAATGAGCTTTAACTCGTTGAATATAAGTGTATATACTTAAGTAGAAGCTATGAAAGTGCTTTGTATCAGTTGAGAGAAATAATTTCATTGAATAACAGCTTTTGAGATTTTTTTCTGCACTGGGGATAATAAATGGAATTGCATGGTAATTTCCAGTCTCTTGAAAACCGTGGTCTGCAGCTGGGGAAAAATGTAGCTCGTTTTCTGTCTGGCCTGGGAGGCTGGGGAAAAGTCTCTTCTTTGGCTACACTGGGAAGAGTTTGTGAATGTCAACTGAGTAAGCTGAGCAAAATGTGATTCTGAATGTTGGTTTCACACATCAAAACAGTGGTCTTGTGACCACAATGCAGTGTGTCATTTAGCATTATTATGATCAGTGACTGAGTTATTGTAGCTATATTTTGAATTTTTTTTTTTTCTATTTTCTGGCTGTGTTTTAGTGTCATCTTTGCTCCCAAACTGTGTTCCTGAAAGTATTTACCCAAGCTCATTGTATTAAAGTTCTCCAGAAGTCTTTTCCCAGCATTTATACAAATTTTAGACAACAAGAAAAAAGGCTGGGAGAGCACTGGAATATTATTAACCTTCAAGGAACAGCATTCCCACTGTGAAATGACAAAACTTCAGTAGATTGTAAATGGAAGTTACACTCTAACCAGAGCAGGAAATTTCCTAAGTAGTGAGTTTAAGTTATTTGATCTAATTCCATGTCAGAGCCATGATGAAACATTTTGGACGTAATGTTAAGAAAGTATCTCATCCTATTTCAAAGTTTCCTTCTCTTATATCTGTATTTCACGAGTGATAGCACTGTTAAAGCTGATGCATGAACGCAAACTATTTTAGTTTTGAGAAAAGCCCAGTTTGATTAAACTTGATCTAGGTGAAGCTGAAATCAATTTTATTGGCTATTAATACGATGTGCTAATAAAATCACTGTTGCTTTTTAAGAATTTTTTTCTTTCGATGCTAAACATTGATAAGATAGGAAGCAAGAACCATAAACCAGCACATATGAAAGAGTATCACCAACCTGAAAGAAGTATCAGAAACTTTTATGCTAAATTATGAGTACTATGGATTGTGAAAATCTAGAATGTCATAACAAATTCTGATTCTTCTTACAAGATGTGAAGGAACTACTTGTACCACCGACCTTGAGACCTTTGGCTTAAGCTGAATCAAATAGGTTCAAAGAAAGATTCTACCACAGGACAATACACCCCTCTAGAACCGAGTAATCATGGTACTCCTTTCAACCACCCTGTCACTAGTCATCTACCCAACAACTGTTGCTTTACACTGTTAATTTTTGGGGGAAGTGGCCTAAAGAATGACACATTGGATTTAGTAATTCTTCACTGCACAGTTAAACAAGTGCCCTGTTGATGAAAATAAGGCTTAAGAAACATAAGCATATAAACAGGGGAGATACATAGAGATGGAGATATGGATCAGAACTTGAATCAGTTTGCAGCCTGTGGATCAGTTCTGAAGTTGTTGAGTTGATGTGCTTACTTTCTTCTGAAGGTGAGAGAAATACCTTTTAGTTTACATTTTATGCTCTGAATAAGGAAGCTGTGTTGATCACATTGCCATTCCAGCACTCATCTTCTGAGTAAGTGCAATGGAGAAAAAGATGTGCGCCTGAAGAAAGTGATCTGTCATGACAGCAACTTTCTGTCGACAATCGGTAATTCTTATTGTCCAATGACACTAGGTTAGGAAGGAGAAAGAATAATCTAGGATTGTAGGAAGGCCAAAGCAAATGAAGACTTCCAAAAAGCAGAGATTTCTGGATGAGTGACTATAAACTGTTTTAAACGGTCGTCATTTGAAGTAGGTAGTGTAAGTAGGCCAGTAGAGACAAAACTGTATATATACATGCTTTTGTTTGGCTTTGTCATGCACTAAGAAAAAATCAACCATTAAAAAATGAAGGTACATCCTTTATCCAAGAGCTACTGTATGTGGTTCCCCTGCAAGCACTGTTTATAGGATGGTAAGTAAACTTTTTTTTTGTTTGGCTTTCATCCATTGTACCTAGGGTGATTTGTCTTTGTAAATTTCCACTGAAAGTAATCCTTTCAAAACAAGTCAGTTATGACTTAAGGGACTGCTAAAACCTTATGGAATTTATTGGTTCTTAGAATGGACACTATAAATATTTCATAAGGTAAACTGGAGTAACCCTTGCTTCCACTTAAAACCTGTTCATTTTTTTGGTGTATCCTACCTTAAATCTTTATTCTGCCTGGGATGGGGGTAGTGATGGTGATGGTAGGGTTGTTTGCTTATTTTTTTCCCCTGAATTTTGAAATATCTTGGGTCACTAAGTCCCATGAAGAAACAAAAAAAAGCCCAACCCAAAACCTCAAACCTTATGATAATTTAATTTGAGGTGCTATGTTGTAATTACAAATTAAAGAAAGCAATCTTTTTTTTAAGAGCAAAATTTTGAAGCTTGTAGGGGAATTTGGGACAAGTTGGGACAGAAGGTGTTCTAAGTGGTATTAAAAGGAAACTCAAGTGACCAAAATTTTGCTGGTATTGTGGAATTACTCCAGATTCCCTTTTTTCAGTGATGTTTCAAGGTGAGCCTTATGCTATGATTTATGATTTATTACAAGGATTCTTGGAAACAATAGTTGTATGACAAAATATACCATGTCTTTGTTATTATTTTGAGGTCAGCAGACTTAGTTGATAGATCCAAAAATGCAGCTCATCTTGTGGATTTTCTGAATCACCTGCAAGTACTGCTGTTTTATTGCACAGGATAGGGATGTCTGTGCTATCACTTATTCTCCTCTGCTTAAGCTCAGATCAGTGAGCAGTTCATTTCTTCAAAGAAGTTTCAATAATGGGATTTATAGGATTTATAGAATTGGAAAGGAGATATTATCTAGCCTCCAATCCCTATTTTCCTTGTCAGCAGATCTGAGAATAGAAATCTGGGAAAGGAGCCAACCTTTCTGAAAAATGCATGCAATATTGTAATGAAAATCAGGACAGAATTGCACTTGTAGACTATGTAGAAAACCATGAACTATGACCAAGAACTCTGTGCTCTGTAGCTTGTGAATAAATTGTTTTCACAACCCTGCAAGAGAGTGGTCCAACAGAGTTTGAAATATTTTCAAGGAAGCTAAAAGAACGTTGTGGTGCATGTGCACATAAACTATCTCCTAAACATGTTTTTAAATATTTTATGTGTTCTAGTAAAAACATTGAACTTGACTTCAAAGATGATATCTTTTTTGGTTCCTGTCAGACTGGGAACTAGTCAGATTTCTAGCATACTGAGAGAAAACTACTTCTGCTATGACACCCCTTCCACTAATTGGTTCAATTATTTTGCTAGAACACACAGGCTCCTAAAGAAAACTGCAACATAGATAAATTTAAATAGATTTTTTAAGATAGGCCCTGGACAAAAATGAGAATTTATTAAAAAAGTCAGCATACTTCTTGATATAAATTTTTAAAAATATAAATGCTTGCTTTCTTCTAGAATGTTCAAGTTCTAATATTTTCAGGTTGATTCTTTGGCATAACGCCAGTAATTTCTGGGGTGGCTTATATTGTGTCCCTGGAAGTCATTTTAAGACTATAGTAATAGGAAACAAACAAACAATAAAAGACCTTTCAAGATAAAGTGTTTTCCTGGTATTTCTCATAATAAATGTCTTCTTTCAACTAGTGAAAGGAAAACAATCTGTCTTTCAGCATTTCCTGGGAAATTTACTATATTCCCTACATTTACTATGTATTGAGATACTGAGTATTCAGTAAGGAGGTTTTGAGATAAAAACTTGGAAGAGGTATTTAATGGTATTTGTAAAAGTTCCTCCAGAATAGTTTATCTACTGCTATGATTAGGTGGAGCAAACTTCTATATTTATCCTGGCCCCTCATTCATTCATTCATTCATTCATTCATTCTTCAGGTTTTTACATTCTCAGGTTAAAAGGGGGTTTTTTCTTACATATTATAGTCTTCCTTTTCATCAGAGTGATAGACTAATTTGTCCCTCATGTATTTAAACGGTGTTCTAAGGTCTGGGCAAAGAGAAGACACTTTTAAAAATTTTATTTTAGGCACCTGTGCCCAGTTCTTTGCTGAGGAAAATAGAACTACTTCCCTCTTCTGTGGTAGCTGCTGCTTTTCCTCAGTGCAGGAACAGCACACCCATGAAGTTTTTTCTGTAATTAAACTGTGCCACCGCACAGGCTAACTTAACATTTACTAACCAGGAAAGCAAGCTGCTCACTGGGAAAAAAAAAAAAAAAAAAAGGAAAAACTTTTTACAAGAATCATTTACATATTTGTGAGCAGCAGCAAACCCCCGCACAGCCTCTCCAGTGGCGTCGCTACCCATCACAGGTTCGCAAGCGGATGGCTCTCATTAAGAGAGAAGAATTTAATCATTCTTTGGCAAAAAATGACTCATGGGTCCTGGTAAATGTTCCCCTGGTCCTGCTGGTACTCAGCCCAACCCTCTGCTTCTGCACCGGGAGCTGCTCTGAGGGTTAGCCAGGCTGTCAGGACAGCCAGGGAGGGAGCAGGGTGCGCTGGGAGGTGTCAGCTTCGTTTGCTTCCTCTGTCACGTGACAGAGAGGTCGGTCCACTAGGATTCCAATGTCCCAAATCATGAGTTTCCCACGCACAGTTACCACAAATAACTTCTACAATTTTCCGGTATTTTTTTGGTTTTTTTTCTTTTCACCAAATTTCACTTTCTGACGTTCCCATGTATGAAATGCCCAGTCTTTAAATTTGGAGTTTTTAAGACAAGTCAGTCTTTTTTGTTGTCACAGTTAAAATGCAATGCCTGTAACTTCAGAAGAATATTTTTACATTAATCTAACGTTACTGGTAAATACATTTACATATATACATATATATATATATATATAGTGTTCAATTATTTATAGAGAGAGTGTTCAAGTTCATAACATTACTTTTCCATCCCTTTATCACCAATTTTTTAGCAATAAGAGCAGTGGTGGCCACCAGGAAAGCAGTTTTCTTCCCAAGACGTGGAGTCAGCTGCTTTGCACCGAGAACAGTCTGGGGAGCCACAGGTGTCTTCACGGCCTGCAATGGCCCTAAAGGAATGGAGAGCAGTAAGTAATAGGAAACTGAGTCCTTCAGTGCTTACTATTTAACAGGCATAGGGGTTAAAATTGTAAGGATACTTTAAAACCTGCCTGTAGCAGATAAAGTCTGTGGAGTTGCTTACCCTCTATCCTGAATATTCAGTTGAATAAAAGACTGTGATCCAGAATCCTGGAAGTGTTGAAGTCGTTGAGTTTATATAACACAGTGGATACTCTTGATTGATTGTACTACTTTGAATTATTGCACTATTTATTTTGACCTACTGTGTTATTTATTTTTTATTATTTGGCTCTTTTAAATAACGGTACTATTTTGAAGGCTGTTGTGATTTTGAGTCATGTTCCTCTACAGCTGTGAAGTGTGAATGGAAAATGCCAGCTCTAAAGGATAGTGACCTCAGTTTTGTAAAACAAGGATAAGGTATCAGTGCACTAAGGATTCCTGCTCTGGGCTCTCCCTAAATTATGCTGTGCTTGGAGAAACTCAGCGTGGTAACTTTTATCATCATCGTTATTTCATGTAACAAAGAACCAATTCAGAAGTGGCCTAAGAATTGTTTACAAAGGACACTGATGACCTTGGAGAGGTGATGCCTGGTGATCCCCCACATTCCCTTTTTTATGTTAAGTGGGCAATACCAGACACATTAACTGTCAGAAACTGTTGCTGGACACAGAGGGAGATGGAAAATGCATCCCAAAACTCCATATGCCTTTTGAGGATTGCATGATGTCTCTGCTGGTGTTCCCCATCTTGGTGCTGCTGCTGGCTGTGTCCTCACACACTGGGAGCAAGGTGAGTAGTGATTAAGTTCCTCAAGTATTGTCACTTGTGTGCAAGTTTCACTTAGCCCACAGCTTAACCTTATGGCTTCCTTAAATCCCCCAAATTACAGTCAAATCTTCCAAATTACACTTAAATCCCCTGAATTATGCTCAAATAACATGACAGTAATGGACTTGGGGATAATTACTGCAATAATGGACTTGGGGAAGATTCCAAGTTCTGTCCAAGTAATTTATTGGAATAATTATAACGCATCCTGTATTATTCCAGTTTTTTGGCAGCTCATGTGCTGGTGAGCATGGCTATTGCTGAGCTCCATGGGGCTGGGGGGGCAGCATAAGCAGAAATCAATCTCAGAAAAACACCTTTGGGCAAGCAGTAACTAGAGTTTTGTTTCAGGGTGGTAGAAAGCTAAAGGCTACTTGGGCTCTCAGCGCTGTATCAGAGTGCTGAGATAGCACTAGCTAGTCCCTAGCATCCGTATTTCCAATGTCAGCGGTGTCCTGCTCCCTGGTCAAAGTAAGTACCTATGGCAGAGAAATGCTGACATCTGCTCATATGTTCTCCCCTGCACACCACCTGCCCCAAGGAAAAAGTGCCCTCAGCCACCACTCAAGTGTTGGCACGACACAGCAGCTGCCAGTTCTGACCATGTTTTTTTAACCATGGCTGGATTAAGTAAATCTGACTCCTTATCTAATATTTCCACCAGGGAAGTATCCACTTCAGCATACTCTTTCTCCGCTACTTTCCTTAGCAGTGGATGATTTTTGCCCAGTCCCCTTTTCCATTATCAATCCGCACTCTTTTGAACTTCCCAACGATGCTCAATGGAAACAGCTCCACAGCCTGAGGATTTTATTGTGGGCCTTTACCTCTGTCAGCAACAGCCAGCCTGATCCTCAGGGATCCTAGAAGGGTCCGCAGATCCTCAATGGACCGTGTGCCTAAGAGGTATAAACTGGTTTGATGGTTGTCTTGTTCTGCCTCAGAGCCACTCTGAGCAGGTAAATCTTTGGTACCAAGAGAGGTAAAACCCAACCTGAAAAAGATTCATAAGAAATTTGTCTGCATTTTCTCATCCGCTTCTGTTTCTTCCTCGAAGAGAACCACAGAACCAGTTTACACCTCTTAGGCACTTGGTCCCTTGAGGATCCATGGACCCTCCTTGGATCACTGAAGAACTGGATCTTGATGACCCCTCTGGTAGCACATTCTGAACATTGCAGAGAAGCCTGCTATTGGAGACTGCGTGTAGGTGCTGGGCCTGATGTGCATAAGCACCTTTAACTCCAGATGTGACTGTGAAGGTAAACACAAACTCTTTTCTGTGCGAGAACATGGAGCTGGCTGACAGTACAGGCCAGTACAAAATAGAACAGCCTTGATTGCAAGGCTCTCTCATGCTGTTGAGGTAAGAAACGTGGCTCTTACTCCATATTTCAGCTTATACACCTGTAGTGGAATGGCTTGCAAGGCTGTTTTATTCAGGTCCCTACTGGTCCATCCACAGGCTTTGCTGCTTACAGCAAACACACATGGCATTTTGCCTGCTCTCCACAACAGCTTTTCCCTCTGTTTTTAAATCACCACATTCTTTCTCAAATAATATTTTTCCATGACTGGAAATAGGTTAGCTTGACCAAAAAATTCTTCCACTTGGGAGGCAGGGAAGAAGGGGAAATATTAATGTTTTTGCAACTAAATGTAAGGGAGGATTGTCCTCCCCTCCATTTCTCCTCTCTCAGTCAATAAAGGAAGATAAGGATCCACAGAAAACAATTCAGAGCACCTCCCCCTCTGTAACGATTATGTAGGTGTGTAAATTAAAAGCCAAGTCACTTGCATCAAATCTCACAGCATAAACAACTCTTCCTTCTTTAGAGACAAAAGAGGGTTTAGATCTGTATGAACAGTAAGTAGATTTACAGCCATTTTAGGAGATTTTTTTTTACTGGTGCTTAACTGCCCTTAATGCTAAAAAGCTGTGCCTTACTACATTTAAAATTTGTCTTGATAAAACTTCTGAAGCTCATTCTGCTCTTTGCCAGACCAAAGAGCTTTTATGGCACCCTATTTACTATTCATCCATCCATCACTTTATGTACCACAACCGGCAACCTCTTGGTCTTGTTTCTCTATGAACCAGGATAAGCTTAAGCATTTGTGATTTGTTTTCATTCCACCAAAATATCGAAAGGAATACACGGCTTCTGGCTTTGGTTGCTTCAGGTGCACTCACTGGGTTAACTAAGAAGAGGTTTCTGAACATGATCAAGCAAATACAGGGTGCGACCCTTGAATGCTGGTGAAATTTTGAAATGAAAACAGGCCAATGACAGTTTTTTTAGCTCTTTTATCTAGATAATAATGGAAATCATGCTCATCGGAGTATGTATTCTGGTTAATAACGCTGTTTTTAAAAATGTGTTTCAAATTTCAATTCTGAAATTCTGTTTTTGAGGGCCTTATGATTCTTGAAGAGGAGAGGAGGACGATAAATTGAGATAATAATTTACCATAAATGTGTTATTTCATTTTCTTTTCCCCTTCTGTTTACATTCAATGCTTAGAATTCACATAGTAACAATATTAATCACAAACGAGAAAACAAGAATATATACAGGAAATATGACACATTATTAAACAAGTTAAACAAATGGTGTTTATTTCCTTCTAGTAAACTCCATTGTTTTTTTGTCATTAGAATATAATGTGCATAGAAAGTAGCCATGCTGGAAGAACTTGTCTGTAATTGCTCTCAAGTTGCACAAATGGATCATAAAAGGCTCTTAAAATAGATGTTACAGTCTGCTGTTTCAATGATCCGTGTTTGAGAAAATTCATTCTTAGCCAACAGAGTGGCGATCCTATTTGTGTTGAGCCAGATGAAACCAGCATTCAATCAGGGAATCTGGTGAAGTTTTTTTGTGCAGGGTATTAATCTGTTAGTTCTTCTAAATTAAATTTTGTACCCTTTGGTCCTTCTGTTTATCCTCACGTGAACATCCCTCAATCATTTAGTTCTGCAGAAGACAGACTTGCTGAAACAATGAATCAGACACTTTAGAAGCTCACTGGCATCACAATGTTAATGTTCTCCAGGTAACTCACTGTTTGTGACAACACTATATTTTGACTACAAAACAAACATATTTGTAGTGAAACAACCTCTATATACTCAGCAGAAAAGCAGCAGTTCAACAATTAGCTATGGTGAAACCACACGGCTGTTATCTTACTTGTGCATTTTCAAAGTGATGTTTTTAAGATGTAGTTGAAATCTATTATTTATAGGGGGACTTAGGGAAGGGATAGAAAAGACTTGTGAGGAATTTTGAAGAGGTATGTATATCTTCACCTTGATACAAGACTTCATAACAGAACAAGCAAGCATGTCACTGATATTTCTTCAAAATACCCTCAGTGATGATGATTCACAAAGCATTTGTATTCTATATAGGCATTTTCTTGCTCTGTCCTCAAGCAGCTTGTTATGAGAAACACACATAATTTATCAGTGTTTGGAATCTGCCTTTATATAACCTTGTAGTGTTCCTGAATGTGTGAAGTTCTTAATAGAAAAAGTGAATTATTTTTGGTCCAAATGCCACATAGTAATGAATATCTCTTAACGTCTCATAGTTTTACTCTATGCTGGCACCCTGAGGTGTCAGCGAAGAAATGAAAGTGAGACTGTGGCTGTGGATTAAATGTAAATTATATGTATTGTACATTTGGCAGCTTGTTTCTTCCTGTCCTAAATTGGTTCTGCTGCAGGTTTATTAGTACAGTCTCTGAATGACCTGTCAAAAGCTTCATAGCATGCAAATGAATCAATTAGTACTTTGTCATCTATTTGTATTTATTTTATATTTTATTTGGGTTGATTAAAAGGGAGCAATGGAGTTACGACAGGTAGAAAAAGCCTGTTACAGCAGTCATTTACTAAATATCCCTACAAGGGTTCTTGTAACATTATAATTATGGTCACATACACAGTGATTGTAACAAGATGGAAGCTAGAGAATCTGGTAATATTTTGTGGCTTTGTTCATGTTTTTGCTAAGTAGATATTTGTTTCCTTTTAAATGAGTATTACAGAAATTAAATGGAAAAGCTGTAAAGGTACATAGACAAGCACAGTGATAGAGAGTGGTTCTCTCTCTCCTACACAGTCCACCTTTCCAAAAGCAACTAAATCTTGCTCATTAAATATTTGGCTCGCTTGAGATCATTACATTTATGTGGACCTGTCACCTCTGATTATATGGGGTGATATATCCATATATTTATACTAACAAAGTTCTACACGGTTGTATAATGAAGAAATGTTACGAATCATTAGACTAGATTGCATCATTTGATACAATGATTACTACATTGAGTAATTTCTCAGTATTCCAGTATTCAAGCTGTTAAAAACTAGATATGTCTGCAAACACAAACAGAGAAAATAAAGCCATAATATTTTAAATAACACCTAGGTGGTTTCTTTCTCTGCAAAAGATGTACAGCTCAAGAAAATGTTAAGCATTCTTGTGGTTGATCTTATTTTCATGTCATGATATCATGGATCAGCTAAAATTATGTATTGCAGCAGACATAGAAGAATTTTCTACAGTGTACTTAAAGCATTGGAAGCCACATGCCATTTCAAGGCAAGTAGAAAGTCAAGTGGAAACTCACTTTACAATTGAAAAGCTGTTTTAGAAAATGTGTGTGAAAAAGTTGTTTATTAAACCTCATGCTTCAGTACTATAAAGCAAAATGCTTAGTATGGTGCTCAGAAGTGATGGGAGTTAATAGGATGCTGAGTGGTCTTGAGGACAAAGTGATACTTAGCAAGTTTTTTGAAGCATTAGCTGTGTTTTGATACTAGCAACCAAACTTGTATTAACTGAAATTGTTTCTCTCTGCCTTTATTTATCTCTCTGACAATGGAATAGAGACTAGTAAGCCAATAGTTTTCCAATTAGAAAATGTTGTGTGTTTTTTTTTTAATACTCCCTCCCTTGCATGTTCATCTTCTCTGTAGTAGTATGAACACTGTGCAAAAAGAATCAGTTGATTCTTTGGTTGGTGATTCCTCAAAATTTTCCACTCAGAAAGGATTAAATCTAGATGTCACGATGAGGTGTAGAAGTTTCTTTTAGATGTTTTTTGACAGAGCTAGTATTTTGCATTTTCTTAATTTCTACATTTATTTAGAATGAGATGTTGCATTTAGGTAATGTTGTTTACTATTTTTTTCAGGGCAGGTTGAAATATCTGTGGTTACCAAGCTCTAGTTCTGATACTTCACATCTTATTTGAGTGGTGGAAAGACTGATTATTTAATTCTTGTAGAGTGCTTCAAACATGACAAGAACTGTGCAAGTGCTAAAAATTAATAACCTCATCTGTTTGTAACAGAAATACTTGCAGTGTTTGGAAGGATACTTGTAAAATATGTTTTTTACAATTATAAAACATGTTTGTTTATTTTGGAGCTCAATGATTTGCAAAAGACATTTATGCCTAAGCTTCCATTGCTCCTTACACTAGAGATCCATAGGGTTTGCATTTATAAAAGTGATTTTTAAGTCCGGCAATTGTAAGCAACAGTCTTGCTGGAGGGAGTGCGCACTGCTCTACCATTCGAAAGTGCTTAGATATGTGTCAATAATCAGTCATGTGAATGGAAAAAACAGCCTTTATCCACTTATGGCAGACTTAAACTGGACTAGAGAAAGTGGACTAAATTATGCTGGCTTATCCTGGATGTGGGTAAGCTTTTATAATGCTTTGAATACATACTGTTTGACAAGTGGAAATATTATATTTCTATTTGTCCCTGAAATTCATCGCATATATGCGGTACCAGTTAGAGGGTGATTAAGCGTCTGTAAATTTCTTCTAAGAAAGATGAGTTTTGGAACTATTTTTAAAGTCCTTTTGTCTCTTAAAAATAGAAAACTAATTGAAAAATCCTAGGAAGACTAGAAAATGAGATGCATCAATTCTGCAATTTCCTGTGTTGATATTGATTTTATTAATAGCGGTGTTATTATTTTGCTATTAATTCAGTATGCTTAGTGTTCTAGATAGTGTATTAAAAATATGTACCTTCAGACTTAATGTGTAGAGGAGAATATGAGCAAATAATTAGATGCCAGGTGAATCTGTTGTTCTAGCACTAAGAAGGAATGGTAGCATCTGTGCTTAACTAGAACTCCACACTGATGCAAATTTATAGCCTCCAAATTTTTGATTTGCTCATGTGAAGTTCATTACAAATACTGAGCACTGAGATAAACATCTGATTGCAGATTAATGCTAATAAGGGCCCGCTTTGCAATTGGTGAAATGACTCCTCCTGCTATCACCTGAAGTTGAAATTCAATGTGCAACATTTAAGAACTTTTGAGTTTGCTCCTGAGCAAATCACCTTATTTTTAATTCTTGGAGATCTCAAAATTTTGCATTTCCAAAGAGGCATGCAAAGGCCTCCTTTTTTTTCACAGAAAACAGTGATTATTCAAATTGGGTATTACAGCATTTCCTACCATGCACTGATCATCTCTTATCTTATTAAAAAGCTGTTGAAAAATAATTTATTATTTAGTTGCTAACAGATGATAAAATATTCATTTAAGATAATGGCACAATCAGATTCTATTTTATTGTTCTCTGTTTATTGGTCTTTATAAAGGGACAGTGGATTAATTACAATTCTCTTTTAGCCTCTCAGTAACATGAAGAAATATCACTACTGGGAAACGAATTACTTCATTCAGTGAAGAGTCTTTTAGTTTTAATTACATAATTTCAGGTAATAAAAGAAATAGACATGACTATTCATTTCGAAACTGCATCCAATCTGGCTTTGGAAAAAAGACTCAATGACCAAGTGTTTAAAGGTGAAAGTAGAGTCTCACTGTGCTATTCCTTCTTCATGTACTCAGGAATCAGAAGATTCCTTTTTTTTTTCTTAAGTCACTGAGAGTTTGGGGTTCAATCAGTTTTCAGATGTAAATAAGATTACTATACTGAAGTGCTTCATTTCACTCTGCAAGGTTTCTTTTTCCCTTTATCCTTCCTGCTCTTTCTTTCTTCTTAACAAAATGAAATACAAAGATCGAGTGAATGTTGCCACTGATGGAAGATGTCAGAGTGACAACCTTAGAAATGAGAGAAAATTAGGAAATGAGAGCCTCAATTATCCCGAGAAGATGGACAGGATAGACAGCACCAGTGCACGTTGCTTTTCACTGAACCTTTTACTTTATTCCCTGATCTGGATTGAGCACTTCTAGGGATTAGATAACTATTTAATCTCAAAGGCTTTGCAGCCTCGCCGCTGAAACTGCTGAGAAGGGAGACAATTAGTGGCAATTGTGAGAGTTTTATGTTGTTTTAAATGATACGGGTTATCTGTCCACTAGAAACTAGCCTGGGAGCATCATTGCACACACCCCATCCAGCAGCTGTTGTGGCAGTCACAGCTCTCAGTTGCACATAGCTGGGTTATGATGCATTAGTGACCTCCAGGCGGAAGATGCTCTACCCACTCACATGACACTGGAGCCACATTGCCTCCCTGATCTGAGCTTCTCATCTGTTTTTGAATTGTGGATTGTTGAACCTTAATCCGAATGGGAGCTAGTGTCACTTCCTTTAGGAGGGAGCTCAGGTTTCAGAGCATCAGGAAAAAATGGTTGGGATACACCACAATGTTAGTATGCTAGTCCTTACATTGACCTTAACTGGTGTAATTACTTTTACAACTGTTTGGGCAGAGTTCCAGCCACGATATCGCAAGTATTTATATATAGTCGATATATTGTGAAACCTAGAAATACGTTAGACGCAATCAAACCAAAACAGCTTCCAAACCATTGAGCTGACAACTGCTATACTGGTTTTTGAGGCAAATTCCATAAAACAAGAGTTACAAGGCACTGCTTAGTGCTTTAGAGATTGCTTCCTTGAAAGGTAGGTTCCTCTTGCCCAAACTGCTCTTTGTGGCAGAGCAAGAGATATCTCCCACTATGCTCAGATGGGAGGTGAAATGGGGAACCTGGTGTTGTGAAGGGGCTGGAGGCAGAGGCAGTGCTTGCCTGTGTCAATGAGCTATACACATTTTTTTTTCTCATAGAATGAAGTATTTGCAGACTGTGAGGCTCCTTTCAGTTTCCATATCTCTTATGAAATGCAGATGGGAAAAAGTGCCCTGAAGCAAGGGGCTGTGTCTGAGTGGAAGCAGACTGGGTACTGAAGACTGGTATAACACATCTGCTTTGCTACTTTTTCACTACCAGAGAGAAAGGCAGAATATATACACCGTGACAGGTTTTTTGTTTGATTGGTATGGTTTCTTTTTTTTTTAATCTTGGACTGCATCGGGATCTGTGAACTTCACTGAGAAAGTATTTCAGACATCATGCTTGATTTTTTTCTTCCCACTTCTTTTTCTTTTACAGGTCATTAAAATTTGTGTGTGGGTAGTAGAGTCTAGAGATCACTTTCGTGCTGCAGGGCCTAAACTAGATTTTATACTGTTTATTTGATGCTGTTTGATATTTTATACTGAGGAGAAGTGATAGAGAGGAAGAAGAGGAAGAAGAACATAACAAGATTTCTATACACTGTCCATGTTGCCCTTCTTAAAATAAGCAATATCAAATTATAAAGGAAAAATCATACAACATGGAGTCAGTAGCTGAGATCAGATGAGGAAAACATGAACTGAATTACATGAACGCTTGTTTATAGGCAATTGAGGTTGTCTGGAAGAGCAGACTAACTTGATGCTGTATGCATGCTGTGTTAGGGGAACAAAATCTTGATCTGTAAGACAGTTTTAGAGGATAATCTGATTGAACAATGAAATATGAAAGCATACTCTGGAGAAAAAAATTAAAAATACTTTTTAATGTTGTAAATTAATTATAATGATTTTCACTTAAATTAATTAACCAGTTAAAACATATCTATTTTGTTTCCTTTTAGGACTTTTCAAAAAATGCTGGATGACCTAAAATACATTTAAAAAATGACAATTTTCTGCATTCATAGCTGTTGTAACTTCCCTTATTTCAACTGGAAAGTGACAAGGACTGGTGTTTGGGTCATGCTATTTTATTTTTCTGTTTTGTCTAAGTCTCTTATTTCTCTCTTTCTCTTCCCATCTCTTATTGATGCATCACTGAAAGAGATGGTGGAAAGACAATTTCTTTGTTCAGCACTGTATTGGCCTGGGAGCACACTTTTGAAGAAACACCAAGAGGAGTCATGTGGAGAACATCATAGACTTTATACATCAGTGTCAAACAAAAATGAATAGCACCATACAGAAACCTGCCCAAAATGCTGGTGGTGGAGAAAGTCTGTCAGAGAACTTTCTTGCTTTCAAGGTTTTTTTTGTTGTTGTTGCTGGTTTTGTTCTTTTTTCCTTTGGTTTTCAGTTTGTTTGGTTTTTTTTTTCTTTTTGTAGCCAAGAAAACATAGTTGCTTCTCCTTTGCCATTGTTAAGGGTTTACTGTAGTACTTTGGGGATTACTTGTAGTCATGTTTTCTATGGCATGTTTGATTTCACTGTCATTGTGCTTCACTCCTAACTGTAAATGTAAATGAGCATGGGTAATCCAAGAAAAAACATACTGACTTTAATGCCAAACTTTAAAAAGCGATAATTGAATGGGGTTTGTTGGAGGAGATAACTTAGCTGTTCCTGGGCAGTAAAAAGGAATATGTCTCTCAGGAGATTTAACATAGTTCTTTTTCTTATTGCCGTGTCAGTAAGTGTACACTTGTGGGGACTGATGGTGTCATACTTTAGAAAATATTTTCTGGGTACAGTGGTCAATTTATTCAGCAGACAGGAGGAAGAATTAAAAGTAGTGGAAGAAATCAAGTTGACAATAGTGTTCTTGAATCCTAAAATAAATTAGATGTGAAATTCACAGAATGTGAATCTCAACTTAAAAATAACAGTTTTTAAAGGTTCATATTATTTTAAAGAATTACTGAGTCTTGTTCTATAATTTGTACAAGGAAAGACTTGTATAATAAGTGTGATAATTTAGTAGCAGATCAATAGATGAACTTGGAAATATCTTCTACAGATTAGATGGAATACCTAAACCCATTTAATAACAGCAACAGCCAAGTAACTGGAATAAAAAAGAAGACATTATTTTAAGACATCTAATTCATATGCTCAGGAATTTCAGTTTACACTAATTTTTCCCTTCTTTTCTGTATGTTTTGGTTTAACCCAAACTGGCAACTAAGTACCATGCACCCACTCACTTAATTCCCCTTCCCTGTCCTAGTCTGATGGGGAGAAGAATTACAAAAAAAGCAAAAAACTTGTAAGTCTTGTGGATTGAGACAGGAACAGTTTAATAACTGAAACAAGGTGAAATTTTAATAAGAATAAATATAAAAGTAATACTTATCATTTAAAAAAAGAGAAAAATAAAACCCAATAAAAAATGAGCACTCAGGTTGATGTGAGGGCCTGGTGATATGACACAGGTATTAACTGGACAGGCATGGACTTAAACTTGCCTCTGTCATCTGGAACAAATGCTATAATCCCAAATACTCTAGTTTTAAAAAAGTAAGTCACATATTTTCATGTCAATCTCTCTTTGAAACTTCTTTCATATATTTCCATGTGAAATATGGAAATTGCTGAAACTGTGAATATTTTTGAGGAACAAGCAAAGGATTTCTTGCTCTACTGGATTTTTTACAATAAGCTAGGCTTGATATAGAGAAAAAGCCATGTCCTCAAAATTAAGAATAGAAAAATATATTGGCAAGAAGAAACATATGTTACATCTAGTCAGAGAACTAGAAAAAAATATTTGAACAGTAGTGTTCTAATCAAACATTAAAATATTTTTTAAAACCTCTCTTCCATTTCTCATGTGTAATGACTGATCTTTGGTCTTGTGATTATTATACTTTTAGAGAAATTAAATTTTATTTTTTTAATTTTTAAAATATGTTAATATTCAAGCATTTTTACACATGTAGATAGTTTCTATAATTCACGTGTAATTATTAAATTTTGTGGGCTCAGAATTTCTATATAACATTGCTGTGAGCTTTCCTGCACGTAGTGAAGATAGAAAAGATACTATTTTAAATAGGACCATCTAAAAGATAATGATGCTGTTTCACAACATCTGTGAAATTTCAGAATTTTTTTTCATCCCATACTGGAAGTGACCAGACAGTCCTCTGAATTTGAAGAAGTTTTAATTGTGAATAGCAATGCTGCATCTCTGAAAAACACCTATGAAATAAAGTTTCACTGGATATTTTTTAATCAATAGTAGTCTTAAAATTACATTTGTGTAAAAGAGAGTTACCTGCAGTGCCTTGAACAATTGATCTCTCAATTCCAAGTAGGAGCCTTTGCCTCTAGTTGTTGGGGTTTTTTGTGTTTTGTGTGCAAGCTATGCTGTCTTCTCTCCTGGCAGAAGAGTCCCCATAATTGTGAGAATTTAGACTCTTTAACCAGTGCCATTCAGCTAACTTTTTTCTATACTGAATTTCCATATGTGCCATGTAGGCTTGTAGATCTCACAGGACATTAAAGTAATGGTTTGGTGTCAACTAAATTAACTAATTGAAATATGGTGGGCCACTGGAACTGATTGCCTAGACAAGCTGTGGATGCCCCATCCCTGGAAGTGCTCATGGCCAGGCTGGATGGGGTTTTTAGCAACCTGGTCTGGTGGAAGGTGCCCCTGCCCATGGCAGGGGGGTTGAAATTAGGTGATCTTCAAGGTCCTTCTAACGCAACCCGTTCTGTGATTCCACAACTACAACCTTTGCCCGGTGTTACACCTCAAATAAAAAGAGGGAGAAAAACAGTGAGTACGGGTGGTGGTTATGGAAACACGTTCTGCATTCTGCACAGAAAACACTGAACTCATTAATCTTTGATTAGTGAAACAAGGCATTTCCCTTTTAGGAACTGCAAAGTTAATGCAGTGTCTGAGTAAGAAATGGTAACTCCCAGTAGTGATCTTTCTATGCTCCTCACATAATAAAGACAAGAGGAATGCATTCATAGTTGCTACTGTTGGTGGGGAAGGGAAGAAAAATGAGGAAAGGTTATATTTTGCTCAGAGAGCAGAAATGTTTTACAATGTGTTGGATGGAGGAAAGCAATGTAGACTTGCAAGGTTGATTTTTCCTTTGTTGTCAGCATGGTGTGTAGTAGGACATGGGTTCTCAGAGGATGCCCTATATTAATATAGGCAGCTATTCCTCTTACTATGGTAATAGGATAAATATTGCTTTGAGTGGTAAGCTGCTGCATGATTAGAAAGACAGTTTATAATCATGCTTAGCTGGATGAACATGTTTTCTGCTTGATGGTCTTCAAGAAGGCAACTGGTTGAGGTTAAAGAGGTTTCAGAGTGTGAATGGATAATTAAGACAATTTGCCATCTGCCAAGCAGGAAAAAGAACAATCAAAATAGAATCATACACTCCAATGGAGTAGCACAGTAATAGCTGACAGCAATTATACCTGTTGTTCCAGTGATTATTATTTCATTAGGCTCACAACTAAAATGATTCCTTTGCTTGTGTAGAGAGGAGTGTGGCTTCTGAGTACAGCAATCTCATGGTACATATGGACAGCTGCCATCCTTTTATGACAAACAAGAAAAAGGATGTTACATAGAAGAAAAAATGCAATTTTACTAGTTTCTGTTGGAGATGCTGGTCTATCTCTCTACCTTTAGCAGGTCATTTTATTTATGTATTGCAGCCATAACTGGTAATGTATTTAAAATCGAGGCCAGCTTGATTAATATTCAACCCTAATAGATTTGTAGCTTGACCCAGAACCATGTACAATATCCAAAGTGTGAAATCATCGAGAAATTGCCTTTTGCACCAGATATAAGCTGGACTCTACTGTGCATCATTAGAAGAGGCGGGTTTTTTTCTGTGTCAAGATATAAGTTTCAGATTCATTGAAGGTGAAAATTCAGAAGGAAACTACATAGTGCAAACTTATGCATGTTGAAACAAAGGGAAAGGCTCTGGGAAATTTACTGAATTCAGTGCTTCTGAAACGGCTGGCTTTTCAAATCTAACACAATATGCAACCTCACTGCACCAAAATTCAGAGCAGCCATTGGCTGAGAATAAACAACCACCGTTGAATCATCATCTCTTCAGATGAGAGACATTGGACGAGCTGCAGGTACTCCTGAATTTGGGTAGAAGGATAATAACTGTTAATTCCTTTTGCACACTCCCCCAGGTTGAAAGGTATCTCTCTACCAGATGGAGTAAGAGGGAAGGGAGTGGACACTGAATCTGTACATTAGTTTTGGTGCTGTGTTTAAATTTCCTCATGATACACTATGATAGTTATTAGTTATCTTGGCACACTGTAAGACTGCATGGAAGGTAATGTAATGAAACATGATATATCATTAATCTGCTATACCAGGTTAAAAAGTCTAAAATAGAAATAAGCTTCTACCTTCCCTGTATAAATGATCTTTGTAAAAGACTTCAGCAGATTAACCACAATTTTAGCACCTGGATGTCTCTAATGCAATAATTAATGACTGTGGCTTTTGACCATCTGTTTTACAAGTATTGTGGCAGGTGTGAAAACCTGCTACCCAACACTAAAAGTGGGTTGAGGAAAATAACCTTTTTTTCAGACCAATTATCTTCCTATACACCTTAAGAAAAAAGTTGTTTGTGAAAGTTTAGAACCCTATAGGGTTATTTATAGGTGTATATGTAATGGGACAGTATAACACATATAAGCCTAAATGCTTATAAAGGAAACTACCATATAAAGATTAAATACTGATGAAGAATCTGAAGGAGTTATTAAAATTAAACCTACATTTCATATTTTGTTGTCATAGGTTTCAGATTCCATTGCAAATCTCGGTTGACAGGACCTGCCATTACTGGTCTTCAATAAGGGTAGTGAAAGGTGGGGTTGAAAAAGGCCATGGACCATCTTCTATATTGCAGAAAAAAAAAAATCATTTAAATAATAGATAATCTCTTTGCTAGCTTGGAATTAGAGGGTACATTTAGGCTTCCCCTTTCTCAGATGTAGAACGTGTATGCGTGTGTATGTCTGCAGGGTAAAGGATAGAGGATGCCCATATAATTTTTAACTTGCAAAATTTCTATTGTGTTGAAAATTGTTTCAGTGTTCAGCTTTAAGACTATTAAATATTTTATTTCCAAAGATGTTTGTAGGATTCATGTGCTTCTAGTCTCCTAAAAAGGACAGAAAGTTAAGGGCAGGTGAAAGGGAAACAGCTGTGAGTCTAGAGGCAGCAACTTATCTTGGCATTCTGTTTGCACCCAGTGATCCACCTTCCATATAGATCAATTTCATCAGTAAATTATTTTCTTTCTTATTGATATTTGAACAAGGCCCTATTCAGAGAATGTATCCAAAGAAACTTCTATGCACTGACTGCTTACTGTTGTGGGTACTGTAAAGTGATTTCATACCTCCAAGATAACTGTTTTACTGTATTAGAATCAGGACCTGCTTCCAGATACACACATATTAGGATGAAGTTATTTCACATTTAGAAGTGTAGAATTATTTGCCCATAGACTTGGCTTATTTGTCCTTTTCATGCTTCTTAAATCAATATATTTATTATTTTCTGTCCCCTCTGCAGACACTGAGCAATGTGTACACATAGCACAAAATGGATTTACTGTTGTAAATCATTCAGGTGATTTGGTCATTTATAACCCAACAGCTTTGTCTGTTTATAGGACTTAAAAAAAAAAAGTTACATTAAATTAGATATATTTTTATGTAGTTGGGATTTTTTTTGTCACTGATCATGCTAGTCTGTTCTCTCCTGTTTAATTTAAGCCAAGAATTAGTTATTTTCTATTTTACGTTTACTTCTGCTGCACCATACAGAGTAATTACTATTGCTAATTCGTGCAGATCTAGGTTTTTTTTATTGGTTTATATCTCTTCAATGCTTATGAATAATTCTTGCAGAATGCTTTAATAGTTTTGCAATAGAAAAATGTATTCCTGCTCCACCATAACAAGTTTCAGGTACCTTTTCTCTCAGTCTCCAAGAACATGAAATCTGTGGATATGTTTGTAGTTGAAGACAATCTCTTTCTTCTTTTTTTTCCTCTTCTGATGATGATGATTGCTTCACTTCTTTATAAATAAGTCATTATTAAGTGGACACTGCCTTAACATTCAACTGTTGACAGTGCATAAAACACATTGTGCATTTCTGCTCTCTAGGAATTTAGCATCATTCTTAGGACCAGGAAAATAATATTTGTGCTTCTAAATTTAAACCTTTTTTTACAGAAATGAGGGTTTGTACGCAGGAAATTAATGTAAGAAAAGTTAATGTGAGCTCTTATGGAAGAGGAAGGTGATTTTATTATGCAAAATCTCTAGGAAATTTGATTTTATCCAGTCATACTCCCACACCCACAAACACTAAGACAAGTAAATCCTGCTGCTGTAGAAAGGATCACTTGTACACAACACATGACAAGAAATGTCACCTGCTAAACCCTCACTATGTCTCTTGGTTTTCTCTTGATCAGTGACAAAAATACGATTTTTGTACAAAAAATATACACCCTCTAAAACACAGCTTTTATTATGGTGTGGTCCTTTTGTTTCAGAATTTTGCTTCTCTCATCTTCCACAGATTTTTATGTCTGTGCTGCCTATCATAGCTAGGGTAGCTAAGGACAATGTGCACCCAGGGACCCCGCTCTCAGAGCTTGTCTGAGGGCTGTTAGCTGCACCAAACAAATGTATATATGTATGCATTTTTAGGATCTGAATTCAGGTATTGCTCTTGTCTGGCCTCCTTAGAACAGGCCTGCAAACTCTGTGCCATCTAGACTTGGATCTGAATTCTGAATTTTCTTTTCTTATCGTTCCCTTACTTTCTAGATTCAACTCATGTTGGCTTAATTCTATGTTTCAGGCTGAATCCTAATAAGTCGTGAGGGTTGCTTCCACTTCAATTCTAAGATAGGTTATTATGTTCTGTTCCTGCTTGCTTGGACAGTTTGACTCCAAAAAAAAGAAACTAACTGACTTTTCAGAGATGAGTGAAATTGAGGGAGCAAATACCCATCAGAAAAAGAGAAAACATAACTAGAATTTGAAGTTCCATTATACAACATTCTTCGCTGTATAGTTATGATATAAATAGGTTTCATTACATGTTTCTTAATGTTATTACTAGTTGTTTTGGTTCTTCTTCTTGCAGGAGATGGAATTCTTCCTGGAAAATTGCTTATGATGTTTCTTCATCATCATACTACTCAAGTTCACACTTTCTTGAATTTAGCCTTTCAAAACCCCTATGAAGTAATTTGAATGTTTCTATATTCACTTACTAGATCAGAAATTGAGACATATAAATCACCTTAGAACTTTGTGATTATATTAGGAACAGAATTGATATGATATAAATGTAAGGCCCTTCCACTAGAAATTCATACCTTTTTGGAAACTAGTTGGAGTAATTGGGTTCTGCAGTCTTTCCTGTTTCTGAATATTGATGGTGTAGTAAAGCTTACTTTGAATATACCCTTAAGCTTTAGCCTTCTCATTTATCAATTTTGCCTGAAGTACAGTCAGAGTGGGTCCTCTGAACTCTTACTATGGAGTAAGCCATAGTATTTAGTCTCCATATTACTATGGAGACTGCCATAGTATAGCCTTTGTAGTTCTGTTTCTATAACTTATCCTTTGTTTCTTGCAACAGCAATAGAAAACTGCTCAGTGGATAGTAAGTAGTGAGAGACAAAATTATGATAAACTAATTGCATGACTGGTGGAATAGATATACTAGAAAAAGAAGAAAGAAACAGAAGGAAAATAAAGGGTAATACAAAAATAAACAAACCACTAGCAACTAAGAGTTACTGAAGAAAGAGACAAAGCTCAAATTTTCTGCCTTTAGGGAGAAATGTGATAGCTCCATGGGATAAGTATTCATGTAAATTGTAGGCTGCTCAAGTATTACAGTGATATAAAATTGTAAACCAAAGAGAATACTTGGTATGTAGCCTCAGTTTTAATGCTGCTCAGAAATTCTCCTGAACCTAATTTGACTTTTTTTCTCTCCTCATTTCAAAAGCATCCTTTTTCTAATGTAGTCTGTTCTTTGACACATGGAAAAGCTCTAGTCTAAGTGTCTAGGCATAATTCAGTTTTGCCTTGGCTTATGCTTATCTTAACCATATCACAGTTGACAGTTTTCCTTTCTGTGATTTATACCTGTGTTTTAGGCTTTTTATTACACCGTGGTGTGAGGTTGGTGACAGAGACAGGCTAAATGAGTTTCACACAGCTTCCATATCTGGAAGCCTATCCTATCTCTTTTTTTGGGGTTGCTGTTGGGCTTTATTTGTTGTTGTTGTTACCAAGGCCCAAATTTCTTTATTTCTTTTTGCAGATAACAGAATGAATGTCTTTAGCATCAGCACTATATTTCCTTCTCTCCCAGACTATCAGCCTCTTCTCCTATTTTTTCATCAGGCACTTACTCATAGCAGAAAAGAAAACTGAACATTTATTTTACCATATTAAATTCACTTTTTCTATTTTCCGTTTTGTGTATGCATGTGTAATTTCCTCACAGGTAAACTACTTAAATTATCTTTTAACACAAATAATAATGATTTTAAAATTATGTGGGACTAGGTGTTTGAATAGACTATCATGGTTAAGAATATGTAGGTGGGTGCTGGAACATTTGATTCCTAACCTTGCATAAGCATTTTGCTATAGATGTGTGAGAAAGCCTTGTCTGCTTTCAGGTTTATAGAAGAATTTGTAGACAAGTTCCCTAGTTTTCTCATGAAACTGCTGCGATATTCTGGGATCTTCACTAAAGCAGGTCATGTCCCTTCATTTTTTTGTAAACTTAAATTCAGCTTTAATTTTCACAAAGTTCTTATTTACTCTTCCTGTTTCCTGTGTGCAGCCTTCTTTCCATCTGAGTATCATTTTCTATCATTCCCTTTCCTTTGGGAGGGAGGCAGAGCTTTGTTGGAGGTATATCTGCTTTTAAAAAATTTCTTTGCGTGGAATTAGCAAAGGGATGAAACTGGGTATTAAGCATGCATCCCTGAGTAAAAATCAAAACTGTTGGAGTTTTAGCCCATTCCTGTTCCTTGGTGTGAGACCTAAAGATAATTTCATCTAGGGTTTAATTATCTGGTACTTAGAGTGATCCAAGGAGTACCCGACAATCTCACTCTAGCTTTCCATCTGTACTATACCCTGGTACCAGGATAAAAGGAAGGAAAATCAGCATCCACTGTGGCAAAGGCTAACCCTGTCCAGAGGAAATTGACCTTAGCCATACCACACAGTGATTGAGCCCTACTCTTCTCTTAGAACCCAACACTGAGGGACCAGAAGCAAATGGAGAATTTGCTAGGCAAACTAGGCAATCCTGTGTTTACACTATTCTCTAGAAAATCATATTTAAGCAGTATGACAGATCCATTGTTTAAACAGAAGAGGTTATATAAGTTTATACCATGTTAAAATACAGTAGTGTGTACCAGATCACCCCACTGAGAGTGATCTGTGATTGCATTGTACTGTGCGCAGTAAGTTCACTTCTCTTTTATTTTATATTGCAAGCAACTTTCACTTTGTGGGTATATTTGGTGCAAATCTATTCATTCTTGTACTTAATCTGGTCAGAGCCAATATATTTTGTATATAGTCTATGTTAGAGCTTAATTCTTGCAATTATTTACACTAGTATAACTCATTGCAGGCAGTGTGTGCAAGTCATGTAATTAATCGAGTTACAGCTCTCGGTTCAATCTATACAAATCACACATCACAACGTTTTAATTACACTATCAGTCTGCATTGGAAAGAGCTTTTGAAAGTCTCAAAGTTATTTAACTGTTAGTTAATGATGGTAAAAATCTGTGCGTTTTATGACTGGACACAAGAAACCCAGTCTCATCTAATGGGCTAGGAAATGTACTGATACTTTCTTCCATATGGGCAAGTTGAAAATGACACTATAATGAAAAATCAATGCTCCCAAAATGTGAAGACAAATTTTATAGCCTCGAGAAACAAGGGTCCACATATCTAAAAATAATTTTGGAAATATACGACAATAAAGTGATTGTTACTGACAGAAGCGGTTTTGCTTCTCTACAGTAGAGGCCAAAATATAGAAACTGAATTATGATGTCTTGATCTAATCCGTATGGTAGTGCTATGAAGTACACATGGGTCTCATAAGCTTGGAAGGTTTATGGAGGATTTTAGAATTCTGCTTTGTGTGCAGAAATGATAAAAATGCATGGATAACAGACAGCAATATGTAAGAGGTTTTTTAAGTTTCAGGGTTGCTTGCAAAATCAGAGTGTGATTCTGATTGCTCACAGGTCAATGCTTCAGTAGTGACAGTCCTATAGGAGTGAATTGCATTTGCAGTGAAACAGGCACACGTGCATTTCTACCCTTCCCCTCTCTCCAACAAAACAATTACTGCAGTTTTGATCACTTTTTACTTAATTTCCAAATGAGAGGGCTCTTGTAAGGGAAAGTAAGTCTTTGTTGCACCTCTGTGTTTAATGACTACTACAAGAAGAAGAGCTTCTGTGTTGTTTTTCCACTACACAGGCTCACTTCTAAGACTACTTTTTTGACAATATATACCAAGGAGTCCTTGGCCTGCACTTGAGTGTGTGCTTTGAGGTATCACAGTATGCAGTATGTGCAAAACCATGCCTGCCACAACTCTCCCAAATAATCATGTAGGTATCAGACAAAGTTCAGCAAACAGCCATTGCCCAGCATCTCAGTGCTTTCACATCTTTAGACTTTGTATATTTCTTAAGAGTAGAAGATGGGAAGTTTCAACAAAATGCAAGGTTTTTAAAAATTTTGTAAAAGGTACTGTAAACATGAACTCTCATCTTTAATTAAAATTGCAGTGGCAAACCTGTGAGCAATTTTTGTTTTACTATTCCTTTTTTCTGAAACTCTCTCTGAATCTTCACCGTAAGGCAGACAAAAACATATGGAAGTTCATTCTAGAGCTTTAGTAGTATTTGCAAGGAAAAGCAAAGAGTTATTTGGATAAGCTAAGGCAATTACAGCTCTTTGTACATGTCTCTGGCTCCAATTTTGTGGAAAAATGTACTGCTGTGCAGTGCAGTTGGATCTATCAACTATCTAACAGCTTTGATTGGTACCTGCCATGTGTCTGGAGAAGTAAGAAGGGATTGTAGCTACTGAGGCAAGTGGGAGACCCAAGGGATAGAAGAAAGCAAAGTATGTTGGTAATTATGACATTGAATGTGTCATAGGTTTTATGATGGCACATAGAGGCATGTGAGGACCCTTCTTCAAACTGAATGGTGGTGCCATGAGAGCAGTGACTGCCATTCTCTTTGGCAGGTTTTTATCACATGCTTTGAAAGCACTAAGGTAACAGCATTCCCTCATTAAAAAAAAAAAAGCCATTTCTCAAAATAAAAATAGTGCTATTTTGCAGCCTGGCTGGCATTTCACAATTTTCTACACTCTTTGGGTTATTTTTTTCTATTTTAAATACTCCCATGTTCAAAAATTATTTGATTCAGAAATGATATGAAAAATTATTAATAAAGAATCACTAAATTTAGGATATGCAAAACCCCAAAGAAAACTTGCTATATCGGAGACATGCATAATATATTTAGATTTTTTAAAATAATCTAACATCTGTTACTATTTCCCATAATGTTGATTGAAAGTAGTGAGAGATTTATGCTATTTGTTTCTGACACTCATATTTCTGTGAGTAAGGACACCAGTTCCTTGATAATAGTTTGGTGTTCTATTCATGTTTGGATCCTTAGTTTGTGTGACTTTTGGGATGGTTGTATTCTTTTCAGAAGGATACTTTATTGGAGCACGCAATTCCCTTATATAGTGGAGCACTCCCTGAACAAACAGTCATTCAATAGATGGTGTTTTTTATGAAATATTGAAATTTATATTACTGTTTGCCTTGAACCTCAAAACATGGAGAAAAATAATGCTATTTTGACACTGCATGAACAGAACAAAACCATTTTTTCCCCTCACACACATAAAGCTTACAAATATAGCATAAAAGTAAGGAAACAGGATATCAACAAGAGTGAAAGGAGATAGTGAGAATGCATTGATCAGCAGGATGATCTCAGCATATCAAAAGCTTTTTTAACTTTTTCTCAGCTGTCACAGGAAAGCAATCTACTAGGAGGAGATATAAAAAATGGTGGTGAGTCGCTCAGAGGATGTTTATAGGGAGTTTCTGTTAAAAAACAGGTACATTATGACAAAGCATACAAGGATTTGGAATAAGTGATCGGTGAGGCTAAAGTCATAGGCTGATTTAAAAAAAAAGGCTCAGCATAGAGAATGAGGAGTGGGTAGGAAGTAGGGACACTTGGTGTCTGAACATCTTTGTCCCTAAAGTGGTATCACTGTTGAAGAAAGTCATTGGGTGGAGCTGCAGCACCCACACCTACCACAGAGGGGTCTGCAGATGAGGGGGTGCACAACTATGGCCCAGGGGGTGGGGGGCACACACATAACCCTTCAGGAAGTGTGTGCGTGCTTGAGTTTGCTTACATGGCTGGACCTTCTCAGTAGTAGTCATGAAAGGGTGCTAATAAGCATCTACAAAATTTAAAAAATTTTAAGACATTTTGTGAATGTCTTCCTATTGTGGATTATCTGTTTTATCACTGACACTGATCCTGTGTGTGTAGTTCACTGATTGCTGGTTGATCACATATCAAGAATAAATCAATACATCACATCAATCCTGATTTGTTTTAAACCATGTGCATTGAGGAGTTTTTCCCTGTGTCAAATGTTAGCCAGGAACAGGCCTCATGTGGGGAAAAGCAAGGATTGAAAACTGAACAGAAGAGAGTCTTCACTAGTTCAAGAGGTGGTGGCTTGGAAAAGTGTGGCTATCAAAACTTAAAAGGAAGGTTTAGAGAACTAAGAAGAGTTATAGATTTGAGGAAGGGATGGTAAAAGACACAGAGAGACACTGGCACTTTGAGGACAGGAAGGGACATTGGTTTGAAAAGCAAGGGAGAATAATACTGGAGGTACAAAGGAATTCAGAGAATGTAGCGGGAGTACAGAGGCAGGTAGATGGATTATAAAATAAGAGTACATCTATAGATTATGCCTTTGAAATAATAGAGGGACAAAATGTGGGATGAGCAGGAAGGGAGAAGCAAGCTACAAAGAAACCAAGGATTTGTTGTTTTAAGGGGTTTTGGTTTGGTTTGGGGTTTTCTTTCCTATTTTATTTCTGCTACTGACCAGTGGGATCCAATTCAGAAAAAGATACAGGAACAAAATATTTAGGAACAGTACAGAATGGAATAGACTTAGTTATATTG
This sequence comes from Ptilonorhynchus violaceus, assembly GCA_013397565.1. Taxonomy (NCBI): domain Eukaryota; kingdom Metazoa; phylum Chordata; class Aves; order Passeriformes; family Ptilonorhynchidae; genus Ptilonorhynchus; species Ptilonorhynchus violaceus. The sequence goes on along the minus strand of VZRJ01001577.1, from coordinate 826,639 downwards.
GAGAAATGTACTTATTTGGAAGATAGGATGAAAAAAAGCAGACAATGCATTTGAAAACCGGAAAAACAGGGGAATTTTTTGAAGACCCATGTTAAATTGTTAAAAAAAAGTCTTTATATCAAAATATTTATTAAAATATTTTATTTAAAATATTACTTAGGCTGCTGTCCAAAGTATTTGGACTTTTTTTTTCCTGAAATATATAACCATATACTTTCCTGATGTTGAAAAGGAAAGCTGAAAGTCTGGGAAGCAAAAGATTTTTCTGAATTTTATCTCTGACAATTCAGTTCAACAAGAAGAGAGATTTAATAGTTTACAAAGATGACAGTCATGGTTTACATAGTTGACATAATTTTTGAACAGTGACATTGTGGAAAACTAAATTAATGACTTTAGAGTGTCTTGAAGAGCAATGTGTCAAGAATACACTATATTCTGGGTGCCCTGAGAACTGCCTTCTGCCTTATTTGCTATATCAGGTCTTCCTTGTGAAATCTCCCATCCAAAATCCTTAGAACTCTTGAAATCTCTGCACTTGTTCTGAATTTATTTACAGGTACTTTTCATGATCCGTTTTAATTTTTCATTATACACATGATCACTTATTGAAAATCATGACCATATTACCAGATTTTGCTGTATGAACCAATGTTAATAAAATGGAAAATTATTAAGTGAGTGGGAGAATGCAAGAAGAAAATAAACGTAGCCGTTGTTCCCCAGTGAGAAATAAAAAAGTTCTGTTCATCGATTTGCATAGTTTTGATGCAAAAAAGGAGAAAACTTGTTTCATTCTAATGGTCGTTGCTTTAAGTTCTGAGGTTCAAATGAATGAATAAAGCTATAGACTGAGGCAAATTCATGTAAATTGAAACTGCAGAAAGTATCGATGTGAGACTGAAATGAAAGTATCTAGGCCAGTGTTATTAGCAATAAAGAAACACTGAAAAAGGAAATGGTTTACTTAGCTACTCCTAGAACAACCAATATGCAAAACCACAATTGATGAGCACCTTAGCTAGTAATGAGAAGCACTGTAGTGGTAGCAGTGACTAAGTGTTCTTGAAAGACTGACAAGAACTGATGCATATTTGAAGGAACGACATAAATATTTTGGTCTAAGGAAAATGGAGATTTCATGTACAGTAATATCAAAAATTCTTTCCCTTTTATGGATATAAAATAGGAATCTATCAAATATTGAGAATTCTCTTGGTTATCATGATACATCTCTGAATGTAGTCCTACAAAAAGTTTGTCTATTACTGGCAGAAATATACGAAATTGGAAAAAAGAATTACTTAAAAGTTGCTCAAAATATGCCTTCTACTTTGCATTACAGTTATGAGCATATATTAGGAAATTTATATGCTTTACAGGGTGGATATCAAAGTATATAAAATATTTTAACTTTCTATGTTTTAGTGTTAAAATACCTTGAAGATGCTTCTAAAATAAAAATATAACAATGCAGACAAAATATTAGAGACCGTGGTGAGGTTCCAAGATGCTACTAGTTCTACAATTGTATGGCCAACTATTTTTAAAATAAAACAAAACCAAAATTGGCTTTGTTGCCACACATTGTCCTTTTCAACTTTTCCAAGAGCAATGTCTATAGTCCAGTTTTCTGAAGAACATTATCTTGTCTGGTGTTGGAAACTCTCCTCTTGAGGCATTACATGGAACATTACTGTGATGTCAGGGAGTCACTATTAAAAAGGATGAATTAAGTGTTTGACAATAGGGATTTAGTGGTCTTTGTAACATGGGAAAGAAGGCAAGATTGAAAGTGCATTTTTATCCATCAGCATGTGTGGCATATCTGATGGACTGACTGGCTCAAGGGAATGTTATGGTGAAAGAGACAAAGTCCATTTCACTCTTAGCACTTAGTTACCTGGTAAGCTGTACAAACCACTTCATCTACTGGTTGTTAAAGTCCACAATCTCACCAGGAATAGGATTTCTTGAAGCTATGTGTTAGAGAGAAATAGAACTCAGCTTCAAAGTGTTTGGTCATGTTTTTGTCGTGATAATAAGAAAGATACACCTGAGCTTGTGTTTGTCTCCTAAATTATTTGAAAATTCTCTTGTGTCCTTCTTTGCTGAATTATACACCTTCTTGAAGTATATCCATACAACAATTTTTTTGGGTTTAAAAAATAATTCCAACATACCATGAGGTTGGCAGTTCACATCACCTGCCCAAGACTACCACACAACTTCGTAAATCTCCTCAGATGCGCACACATTGTAAATGTTGAGCTGTGGGACCAGTAAGTTTTATGACTGCACATTTTAAGCTCATGAATTCATAACTAGACATTTGCAACTTGCAAATCTTATTTAAGAACTGTGACCTTAGTGTGTAAAGACTTCACGCACTACAGCAACAGGAGAAAAACTTAGCTGATTACTGTGGTGTCTAGCCCATAGCATTTGTCTCTAAAAATCTTAGAGGAGAGGAGGGCATTTTATTGATGAAGTTTCAGTGCAGTTAGATTTTTTTGTCTGGGGGTTTTATGCAATAAAAATTCAGATGATAGTAATTTCAGGGCAGAGATGTCTATTGAATGTAGGCTTATATCTAAGTAAACCTCATAAACAGTATTGATTATGTTAATATGTGTGATGATTACCAGGTAAATATTGCTAACCCATAAGATACAAATTCCTGTGCTCAGCTATCTAAAAGTTAGTCCTAAGGATAAGATAATATTCTGCTATTTACATAAGGTTTATGAAGACCTCTGGGTTTAATTTGAATTAGGGATAGTTGTGTTAATTTGTTTGTACGTTGATACGTTACAGTTTTACATATTCATGCAGAACATTTAATATTTTGACTGGTGAGACTAGGCATGCCACACTACCTAGAAACAGGCTACTTTGGAAGGATTTATGAGACAGTATCAAAAGTAAAGAACTGAGATAAGCATCAATTGTAAAGAACTTCCTATTCAACATTCTAACCAAATGAGAAAAAAATCTGAATAAACCAGCCACCTCAAAAAAGTTCACAAGAATAGATCAATTTCATGTACAGATAGATGCACTTGTAAGAGTGAAGTCACATGTTCAAGATTTCATCGATGTCTGCCAAAGGGTTTGCTTTGTTCTTGCAAAAGTTTCCCTTTGCTGCCCAAAGTTACACAGAGCTCAGGCTCTTTCAGAGTTTAGCCAAGGGTGAACTGGAGGCTCTTCCACCCCTGGATCTGGGCCAACAGTGAATACTTGTAGATTTGGTTCACATGGAATATGATTTTTCCTATCCTTTGACATAAGAAAATGAATTTGCACATTCAGCTTGTAGAAAGCATTTCTAGGAGATGGTAATGCCTGTTCAGCCCATACTTTTCTTAATAAATAAATAACTAAAGGCAAGGTGAGAATGAAATAATCATGATGGCTCTGTGTTTTCCATAGTACTATTTGAAGGAGAATATTAATCACTATGTCAAGGCCTTGTTTGGTAATTTTTCGGAGACTCTCAACTGTGAGTTTTCTTGGATAAAGTAAGAGATAAGCAAAAAAATCTTGATGAGGAAAACCTGAATCAAGCTCAAGATCTTTATGGGTTTTAAAAAGACAAGATCATAATGGAATTAGTTACGCCCTAAAACTTCACTAGTGTCTTGCATGAAGAAAACTTCTTCTGAGGTTAAGTCTTTCTCAGATCAATACCAAAATTGCCTTTCAAGAAACAAGCTCTAAAATAAAAATGTATGATCACTTTTATTGGAAGAGGTAATTGCTTTGAATTCTTCTGATGTTTTAGATTCACAGGATTTCAGAAATATTAAATTAATAAGACAAATGTTGTAAGTGTAAAAGTGTATATTTGCTAGGCAACAAAATAGAAATTTGCCATGATTGTGCGTTATGAGAGAAAAAATTGCCAATGCTTAAGAAGCTTGTTAAAATGTTCTGACTTTTGTTTGTACACTCAATTACAGTTTTAACTGCTAGTGTTGTTGCACAACACTTAAAATTCTTGGATATCTTTTTCTTTTCCTGGACAAAAGGAATACAAATATCAACTGTATGCCAAGGTGAATTTCTATGTGTTTTTAGATGGGTTGCTTACTGCTATAGATTTTTGTTGGCCAATACAATGCTTGGCATAAATTGAAGCAATTGTGCTCTGTTGTACTCACCAGCAGTGTTCCCTCAGTGTCTCTGTAGAAGATGGTTTAGACATGAAAATAATCCTTGACTGAAGTGAATTCTGCTGAGACAATTAAAAAAAGAAAGCGATTGGGTCAAGATTTCTGATTGTCTTTGCGTATTAATACAGTATTGCTTACTTTTGAATGAGTTAGTTTTAAAAAAAATCATTCCATATTTATAGATATAGTTTCTAAAACTTTGTTGCCGTCTAACTCACTTAAAAGAATGTCTCAGAAATAAGCCTCTTAAAAGAAAACATTTTCTCTAGGCTACCCTAAAGCATACTGAATAATTCATGGCAGTCGTTGAAATAAACACAATAAAGAATGAAGCAGTTAAACAAATACACTTTTCTGAGCTCTGAGTTTGTATATTTAACTATTTGTTCTGTGTGCAAGATTTGGTCTTGCAAAGTAATAGGAAGGGAAAGTAATACTAGGGGAATATACTACTAACTTGCAAAGGGAAGTAATACTAGGGGGAAAAATGTACTAAGAGGATTTGTTATTTATGTGTTAGTTTAAAATATAGTAAACAATTGAGAACAGACCCCTTGAAAGGTCAGTGATAAGACTACCTTGACTGGAAATATTTTAAGCAAATCATATGATTTTGATACTCTTCCTCCCGGTGCTAATTCTCAGGGACCTTTGTTGGTTTGTGTATAAAATTAGCCGCGTACAAGAAGTTCTCTGCCTTGTTTGAGAAAAGATATGATTCCCAACAGCTGTTGAAATCTGATTCCCAGTAAGAACTCTACACTTGCTGTAATAGGTAAAAATCTAAAACCACTACCACCAAAAAACAACAACAAACAACCAAAAACCCCCACCCCAAATCCCAGCATCTTCCCTAGTGCACTCATCCAGAATCTAGCTCTATGTATTCCCAAACTGTCTTTTCATTCTTTATTTTTCCCAATTTTATATTTAGGAAAATATCCCACAATAGTAAAAAAACCCCAAACCACCGCCAAAAGAACCCCTCACAATGTATTATTTTGTTTCCAAAATAGAATCTTAGAAGCATTTTCGTTTTTTTCAAAGTAGAAGGGAATGAAATATTCTCTGAAATTTTAATAATATTATCTTTTTAACTAATTCCAAAATTAATTCTAGTGCTAGCATAGGATATCTCTATAAAATATTCAGTTACACCAAAATCATCTCAGTATCTGGGGTTTTTTTATTATTATTTTTTTATTTATTTGCTGGTGCACTGACATACTAATGTAGTGGTATTAGGCAATTGATAAAGAAAAAAATATTTTTCCCTCTTGATTTGTCTTACGTGGCATGTTTAGTAATGTTTTTGAGATGAGACATGTTAATGATGGGGAGAAAACCAAACCTTAGCACTGAAAAAACCCTAAAACTCAAAAATAAATTTAAACAAAATCATTTTCCAAGTGAAAACATTGAAAAATATTTAGGATGGTGACACATATAGGGATGCTTTCATGTTTTGTAGCTTTTTTTTTAAACACTGGAAATCACCTCTAGTTGTTTAGCAATAGGCATCCCTTAATTCAAAATATTCAATATGTCCTGCTGACATCCATTGTAAAAGTAATAATAATAATAATTGCCTAGCTCATTTGGTTTTTTTCTTCCGATGTTCAGAATTCCCAATTGGAGCAACAACAAATTAGGCAAAATGCACATCATAACATCATTTTCAGATTCCTCTATTCAACTGCAGACAGAACATGTGCTAAAAATTTAAAAGTTATCGTAGTTTTCCACTGCAAGATCTGCAGCTAAATATACATATGTATGTGTATATATATATATATATAATGTAAATCAGAGTTTTCTGTTATGAGCACAACCACTCAGTGGAACTGCAGGTGAGCTCCTAACTTCCTTACCTCTCTCTTAGCCTGCTTTAAAATGAAATATTCAAAGGTGGAAGTACCTGAGTGGGAATGGATGCACCAGAGCAGAGTCCTCAGCTCCCCACACACAGAGGCAGACATTACAGGAAATGGGTCAGTCTGGCAGCGTGCAAAAGAAGTGAAAAGAAGGCTTAAAGCATATAGGTGCAGTGATGAACTTCACCTGCTCTTCATATCCCTGAAAACCTTTCCTCTCTTACAAGCTCTTACTTTTGCATACATGTACTCTTTTTATAAGCGGTAAAACACGGATTTGGAATTTAACACAAATGTTGCCACAATCAGTCTTCAATGCAGGAGGCTGAATGCAAGATAATGGTCCTTGAAAGCATGAAGATTGGGAATGGTGACCAAAGCAAAAGACAGACCAAAGTGATTAGCTTTCCAGTGATGTGGAAATAATTTCCTAAGTGTCACTATGGAATTTTTATCAATGATGATAAAAATCTTCTGCTGGCTGAAACCTTTTATTTGGAGTACTAAAGAGAGATGGCCCATAGCAATATTTTAATGTACTGTTTCTGTACAATTTTTTGTTTCACTTCCATGTGGAAACATTTCTACTTCATTATAAGAGTTATAGTCTTAGGTTTATCACTTGTTGGCTGCATCATAGGCTAACTGGGAATATTATTGGCAAATCATAGTTTATGAATCATGAACAGCTTCCACAGCACACTTAACATAGCTTTGGGTGTTATTTCTTGAACTTCATAGTCACAATGCACACAAAGTATCCCAATTCAGTTCAGTTTTGTTGTTTTCCTTCTTCCTGAAATTTTTCTGTTGCCTCCAAGACATTTTCAAATGTTGGAGTAGAAGAGACCATTTTATAGTATTTGGATTTTATCTTTATCTCTACAAAGACACTGCAGAGAAGCCTTTAAGTACCTTCAACCAGAAGTCCCCAGATTTGCACTTTGATCTGTACTAAACACAGCTATTAACCAGTATAATTATTTTTTTCTCTCCATTGATTTATCATGTGATCCTTATTTCCACTAAATAAAAGCACCAGAAACAGACAATACCATAGGTAGCTAAGCAAGCTTCGTTACCATTTAGGCTTCTATGCTTGATTTTTATTCTGTGATTAAATTCCTTTTGTTATAATATTAGTACAAATCAAGTGTTGGAGTTTTTATCTAAAGATAAGTAAGACTGAAAAATGTTAGTTCAAAAAGCTATTACAGAGTAGAAAAACTACATATTTAAATTGTTTTTTACTTATTTGTCTTTTAGAAGCCAATACAGCCCGGGAAATGACAATATGTAATACTTAGTTTGCTTATCATGTAGATGATGCGTTTTGTTTAGAGGTGCCATATCTAGCTTGGATCTTTACCACTGGATGAATCTCTCTCATGGCAACCTGTGTTCTAGAAAATCCTAATTGAAAATAATTCTTTACAGCATAACTCTAAATTCTTTAAAGAAAGACACGTGATATGACCTCTGCCATTCTCCTCTTTCAAGAATTACACTATAACAAATAATTCTGTAACTCTTGAAAATTATAGCTCCTTTATTGTAAGACAGGTATGAAAAGTTGGGGTTTTTTCCAAATCATAGATTTAATTTTTTGAAAACAGCACACAAAAAGAAGCTCAAAAAGAAGAAATTCATTTACTAAGATCATGTCTGTAATGATACTTGACAGCTAGTTTTATTTGACAAGGTTATTTTTATCACTCTTAAAATGAAAGTCAGGATTAAAAAGGAAAATTTTCAGACAGATGGATTTAATCTGGTTTATACCAACTCCTGTGCTTGTGGTTTAGAGAGTTTCCTGAGTAAGTTTAATTAAACACCTCACTGTCATCTTTTATTTTTTGTGGCCTGAAATTTTCTAAAGGAGGTGCCACATCAAAAATCTAATGTAAATTTTCTTCTAAGTGCAAGAAAGACTTTTTGTGATAGAAAAAACCCTATTTTTCAATTTTTTTTTTTCAACATCCAAGTTACCCTTTTAATGAGATCCTGGAGATCCAATTCCTGGAATTCTCATATACTGCATGTGTCTGAAAGCAGCTGCTTCAGAGTAAGAAATCTGCATGTTCTGTAACCCACGACAGCTCTCATATTACCCTGCTTTCTGGTCAGCTAGTTTAGCTCTTGTACCTGGCTTCAAGTAGGTAAATGGTGGAGGGGGAGGTTTCATTTTCTTCTTTGTTTGTATACATCTTGTTTTAGAAAGCAACACTTCAAAATATTCAGACAATCAGATTAACTCTTGAACCTTGGTTGTATATATATATATTTATATATATATATACACACATGCAGGTACTGAAAGCATATGGTAACTATAGTAAGAAAGTAATGGATCTTCATCTCTCCTTGTTTAACATAGATTTCACATTAACTGAATTAGATTTGTCAAGGCTTCACTTGTTTTATTGTCACATTTCCAGTGTGGTGAATCATGAAACCACAGAACTGAGTACAGCAGTACTTTGAAATTCTGAAGTGAAGTATTGAGGTTATAACGAGATTAATTCAAGTGTTCCTATGTCAGAAATGTCATTAGCCAAATATCTAGATTGTGAGATAATTTAATGATAACTTTTTAATTGACATAAACATTTATAGGGGGTTTTGGCACCTTTACTGCTATACATTAATTCTTTGAATCTAAGTGTTTTATAGTAACAGGAAAGCAGGAGTTTTTCTTATGAAGTTCTAAGTGGAGTCCCCTACCTGCCTCAGTTCATATTTCCCTCTGGTGCCCCATTCTTCTGTGATCTCTGCAGACCAGGAGTCCTTAAGTATTGAAGTTTTGCCATTTGGGTGAAGAAACCTATGGAGTATGGGGACAGGGCCGTTATACATTTTGGAAGGGCTGAAGAAGGTGCATAGCTACTTTTATTATGCTACAGCAGTGTGAACAGCAACATTTTCTATTGGTAGATAACATTTCTGAAAAATATTCCATTGCTATAAATCATGGACCTCAGTTTGAGTCAAAGATGGATATATTCTGTAAATGATTTTCTGGGAAATTTCTGGAAAGTTGCTGGCAGAAAGTGGAGCATTAGAAGTTTTCCATTTAACACTACCACTTATAGTAATTGCATATATCAGGGATATAATGGTCAAATTTTCTAACACTTTGAATAGGGGCTGCATCTGGGGAAGAAAAACATGACTCAGGGCATTTGCATGGTGATAATGAGGGACTCTTGTCAAACTGAAGGAGATACACAGCTGAAAGAGGAAAAGAGTAGGGTTTAAGACAAACACAGGTCTACAGAAAGAGGGGGGAAGGAGAGGGAGGCAGGGGGAGGGAGAAGAAAAAGCAAGAAACTACTGTCTGCCCAGAAAAAGGAAAATTTTCAAGATTATGAGATTCTTGTCCTGTGTTTAGATTTAAAATGGCAAGAGACTTGATATCCAGGTATGGAGTACTTTGACAATTTGGTTTATTGGTTGCTATTTACAACAAAAAAACTATTGAGCATCTTGAAGAAGTAGTTGAATCTCTGACAGTACAGTTAAATAGAAGAACATCAAAGAATATTTTGGTTTGGAAATACTGTGATGCTTTGACCAGACACCAACATTTTCACGTTTTGAGTCAAATTTGGCTTCAGTGATTTTTCTAATGATGCTGGCTTCTGTCTCTGTGATTGCACTACTTTTTTTCCTTTTTCTTTTTACCTCATTTAATTCCGTTAATGATCTTTAAGCAGAAATTCTTCAGGAAATGCAAAGAAATCACACTTTGATTTTCAAACTGTAGTCGTCTTTTCCCCTCTTTTAGACTTTGAGGGAGGCCTCCTGTTGCATACTTTTTGAATGTGATTAACCCCTAACATAGTTTTGGGATCAAAGTTTTGCAAACCAAATAACTTTTTTTTTTTTTTTTAAATTCTGCTCACAGATATTCATTTGATGAAAGTTCAAAATCAGCAACGTTTTACCATTTTGGTTTTCACATGGAATATTTCATCCAATGATCTTCTGAAATATTAATTTCTCAAACAGCTCAAAATTCATAGGAAATATGCATTATGGTACTGAGATGCTGCTGGGTTTATGCTTTTATGGCATAAAAATCTAGTAAAGAGCATCCTTATGGAAACGGATGTGAGAGAGATTAGCAGAGCATTGTGTGGTTGTAAGGAAGGAAAGAGTTATCTAGGAAAGGAAAAGATTTTGATTCCAGTACCTCCTGTATTCTATAACTGAAAGCTGTATTTTCTGTGTGGCAGTACAAGATGTCAAGTGATTTCTAGCGCATTTGTAACCATTACAGAAAAGGAGCAGTTACTTCCTAACTGTAAACCTAGTGCTGGCCACAACACCCATCAGAATAGGAAAGTCCATATTAAAAAATCATTATTGTCAATATATGGATACATTAAAACACAGTAGGGTATATAACATTCTTCCCAGAATCTTGCAGCAAATCAGGGCAAGAACAGGGCATTAGACAGAACAAGTGTTACACAAAAGCATGCTTTTTAAATGCAGAATAACAGAAAATGCAAAAATAGCCACAGGTTTCCTCATTTTATTGGTCTCTGTTCCTGAATCTTGTAATGAAAAGTGTGTCTACCAGGTTTTCAAAAGCTAAGCTAATGCAAGTCGTTATTTTGGAGAAAATCTAATAGCCAGAAGTGTCAATTAGTTTATTAAAACCATAAAATATAAGTTGCAATTAGTATATGTTGTTAAAAGATGCCATAGTCTGGGAAGTATTTTTGTTTCTTTTCCTCTTGTTTTATAACCTAGAAGTTGTGCAGCTGTCCTTGTTCTATTAATAACCCCTTGACCACAGCAACAGGAAATGCTGCTGGTGCAATTGCATTGGTCACATCATTTGCATAATTAAGCCTTTCAGGTGCGTTAGTAAAAGGTACAATGATGATTGACCTCCTGGAGGCTCTGGACTGTAGTGTTTGATCACTAATTATGTGTGCACAAATAATTGATGATGAAATACTCAATCCCACGTTTAAGTAACGTCTGATGGAGGACTCTCAGAAACTGGAATTCACATTTGGAGCTACTACTACTTGCTTGATTCAAACCAACAAGTGTGGAGCTCTTGCTGTAGCTACAAAGTAGACCTGAAAGGAAACCATTAGCTTTATATTGTCAAAACCAATAATTAACAAGAGATTTCTGAGAGATAACCTTATTAGTTATAGAAAACTAAATATACAGATACTAGAAAATGCATTCTAAAGATGTAACCAAATATTGGACTTGTGACTTTGAGCACTAATATAAGATAAATGAATTATTTGTAGTGATAGATGTACTAATGTCACCTAAAGTCAATCTGATTCCACTTAAATTCAGGGGTGAGTCTGCTTGCAAGAAATCCATTGTAGGAAAAGAGTTCAGCCTCAGGAGAAACAAGAAAACTGGGTTTGATCTGGGTTTGATCTGGGTTTGATCTGGGTTTGTCTTCCCTTTCCCCACCCCTAGGAGTAACGTTTTGTTTGGAATTCAATCTGTATGCTATATGGCAGTATTAAGAGGGATGAACTTTTTTGAACCAGTGTGAAAATCAACTCAGTCTCTCTGACTTCAAATGACCATCTGCTTCTCCACTAAGTGCAGAAAAAATTGTGCAAGAATCCTTTGTTAGACAGTGCTGGAGGGAGGCTAGCAAATATATTTGCATGCAAAATCTATGCACTCTTTTTACCTGAAAGAAAGAAAACAAGTAATAATTAAAATGAAATGCCAATAATCTGAAAGTATTCTATTCTTACATCTAGTTAGCTATTTTCAGCCTTTTTTTTAATATGAACATAGAGACAAGCTCATTCTGTTGTTTTCATCAATAAACTTTTGCTTCCTCACACAAATGAGAGCCGTGTTTATCTGCTTGCTTCTTAATTATTCTTTATTATCAAAATACTTCACTTTTAATAACTTACTTTCCTTTGTAATTAGATTATCTATTGGATTACACTGAAGTTTTCCTTTGAGGATTTATTTTTATTTGACTTCCTTGTATAACTAAAATGTCTATGTTGTATTACACAACTCCAGTCTTTATTGGTGGTAGCTGATACCTGGGATGAGGTAGTGGTAAGAGTTGAGAAAGTTTTGGTCACATTTTTGTAATTATAAATCACAATTCCAACACATTCATCTTATTAAATGTTTATTATCACATCAGAAATGTATTTCTGTGTATTTATTTTATAAAATAATATTATTGATACTCTCCATCTTACAAACAAAGAGGCAGTAAATAGAAAGTAATTTTTGAGAAGCAAAGAAATAAAGGCAGTAATTTGCTGTTGTAAATCAGAGAACTATGTTTTCCACAAACTTATGACAATTACTGCTCATACCTGAAAAACGAAAATCAAAAGTCATTAAAAGTGCTTTATATTGGATAAAACAAATATAAATTTACCGTTCTCTTTTGTGCAAAATTAAGAAAAATTAATTGTGTATTGAGGTCACATTCAATTAAATGAAAGGAGGGGTATACAGTGTTTGATTTTCGTAGTGTTCATTAGCAATCTAAAAGTATGATTTTAATTCTAAAGGTTTGATAAAGGATGTAGTGTTTCTATTTTTGTGATAATATTTTAAGTTCCTTCATTTTAAATAGACAAGAAATTACCTCAGTCCAGTATTTGCTTAAGTGAATACTTTTGAATGAACGAGCAGGAAAATAAGGAAATGCTTTTGTAAGGAAATGATTAGTTGAAATGAGTACCATAATAAGATGGCCTTAAATTGCTGGGGCTTTTAGTGTGTACATGTTCTTGCCTATTTATTTATTTACTTGTTTAAATATGGCATCTCTTACCAGAAACAGTGTGCTGACACAGCACCATGGCACACTCTTTATAGAGATCTGTGCAAAGTGAAATGGTGGGAGTTTTTTAAACCTCAGTTAGGAAATGTTAACATGTCAGGAACTGATTTTATATATATTCTCAATACAGACTAGATACATGTCACTGGTATTAATCTGCTGTGCAAATACCAAAAAACCCTCAACACAACAAAAATCAAAGCAAAATTTACAAAGTAAAAAGAGTTGTATTGCCTGAGATGGCTGAATTCAGTGTTTGTCATAAACACAAAATAAAACAAAGAAAGTAGCCCCCCCCCAAACTTGATTGCCACATGAAACACCAGAAAGCCAGGAGTATTTCTTTTTCTAGAAAGAATCTGCACTACAAGGTATTTAATTGGAAGTATTTTAAATATTTTACTGAGAATTGCTGCCATGAAATCTAAGCATTAATTACCAGGATTATTAATCTTGTTTCACATGTTCACAGCTTTCATAGTCCTGTGAGACATGTCCAGACCAAAACATATGTAGGTTTTATTTACATTTGCTTGGTCAAATGGCTTCAGAGAGTATGAAAAAAAATAAAGTTAGGCATTTTCCCATTAGACTAACAGAATATATTTAGGAAATCTACAAAACCTGAAAGTTCACCTTTGATTTCTGATTAAGCTAAAGATATATACCAAAGATATGTACCATCATTATTAACCTTGAAAACCATTGGTTATTTCATATAATTTCTTTTCCCAGATATGCAAATTTAATGCTAATGAGATGGGATGAGATGAAATAGCTGCCAAGAAAGACCTGGTTCTAAATAGTCCTGCTGGGCTGATTTATCTGTGCTGAATAATAGTTTAAACATTAACTTTAGAGGAATAAAAACGATTAAATTCTAGTTTCATCTATGAATTTGGCTGAGTGCACTGTAGGGTTTGTTGTTATTGTGTTTGGATTTTTACTAGGGTAGAAGACCTCAGCTTTTCTTTATTCATACATTATGTCTTGCATAATTTCTTGTTTCTATTCCATGATTACACAAAAGTATATGCAAAAACTGAACATCAGGAACTGAGTAAAAGTGAAGGCCTGTTTTATTTAAAGCATTTGGGCCACTTAGGCACTAATACTTCTCGTATTTACAGACTTTTGATAATGCCATATTTGATTTTTAGAGCAGAGTCTTGATTTGTCTCCCTATATGCTATCTGTAGCTCCTTCTATATAACTTGAGTCATCTGTGACTAGTCATATTAATCAGTTCTATTCCAGAGAAAATGTTTGATTTTTAAAAAGTTTTTGAAGAAAAGGAAGGCTTAAGTATGTTAAAATAGCTAGGAAACATAAATAATTTTTTTAATGTTGCATAAAATAAGAATTATGAAATAAAAAACATAACCTTTTTAATTTCTGTGGTGTTATTGTCTCCATTTTAGACATATTAGAAAAAAAAATTAAAAATTTAATTTTATTCCCATGTCCAAATTTACAACAAGAGCAACGCTAGCTTCATTTTTTCCTGTAATGAAATGTGTGGACAACTTTAAAGTCTTTGCAGTTTATTTTGCTAAATACAAAGTAGGCTCATGTGCTTGACTTGCAGCTCAGGGTAATGAGGACAACTCTAGCACCTCTGGCTCAGAAAACGTGACACAAGTTGTTGCTCACTGGAGGAAAAATACCACCATTATCTTCTCCTGGGCTTTTGCACTTCCCTCGCGGTAGAGGCCTCTCCCAGAAATGGGTCAGTAGGTGACATTGTTGGAGACAGCAGCATCATCCATACTTATACACAGAAGTAACATCTGAATCCTTAATAGCATTCTCTTATGATAAAGAGTGTATGTGATACAGAGTGTTTAAACCAATGCACTGAATGCTTGAACTTCGTAGGAAGGCAGTGTACGAAGTTACTATCTGATCTTTCAGTTTTAATCAACTCAGGTTGATTAAAGGATTAAATCAGGACTCAGGTAATCTCATTTCTGTCTGTATGGTGAAGATTTGTGTCAGGAATATTTAGAGAGATGGATTCTCAGGCTTTTGATGGAGAAAAGCAGTGTGAGAAACTCCTATCTCAGCAACAACTAACCGTGACTTACCCTGCTGTTTTGTCACAAACGAGGTTACAGTATGAGTGTCTTTGTAAAATACAGGTTGAGGGTCTCAGTGGTGTGACAGAAACATTTGGTAATCTTTTTAAAGTTGCATCTTGTTAATATTGATTTGTTTATCCATTACTGTTTGCATCAAATACAGCATCTGCCCCCAAAATCTGTGCCACTGCTCTTTTACCTGTGTTTCACACTGGCTTCTGGCCTATGGGTTAAGGGATGTCTGTGCTCCAGGTATAAATGTCATCTGGTTTTCAATTATGCTTTTTCTCTGCAAACCACACATTATTTCTATCAAATGGATCTTGTAGAAATCTTTCTACTTCACTCTTTTACAAAAAGCTTTTATGAACTCTTCCCTTGAGCAGCGGTTTTAGACCAGAAGACCTTCAGAGGTCCCTTCTAACCTCAGCCATTCTGTGAGTTTGTAAAAGAGCAAGAGTATGTAGGATGCAAGGACTTTTCTATTATGCCAATGAATATGCAATCGCACATATGACCTCAATCTGAACTAAGTGAGTAGTCTGTGTGAATCCTAAGGGCAAATTTCGAGTCTTTTGATCTGCAGTGATATTGTTTGTTTCAACTGTAGCTTGCTAGAAAGCTAGGATGAGTTGCAGCACTTCTCTAATGTTATTAATAATCTAAACATATTAAACCCAGTGGGGCTCCTGAAAGAATGTTAATTAGAGTTTGCACCTTTGGATACATAGCACATATGTCCTGTACACACTGATGACAGGGACATGATGATTTGAAACAATGGACAAAGATTAATAATATTCATTTCTGAGAGAAGTAAGCACTTATTTCTGAATATTAATCACCAGAAATCCTGTTTCTTAACAGAGAAAGGCTGTTACTGATGATAGAAAATTATATAGGAACTGGAACTATACTATCAAGCTTTTCTTATTAAATACCTTAATATGGTAATATGACAATCCTGATAACATGGACAAGGGCTCGTCAAGGCCAAGGCTGAATGAGAATTTCTCAGATCATAGTGTAGTCTGAGGCCTATGGCCTGTGAGAGGGGAACATGTAACTAAAGTCAGGTTGTCTGGACCTCTACAAAGTCTACATACACTTCTGTATGAAACTTTAAACAATATTGAATACAGATGGAAGTCTTAATAAAAGTAGGGAGAATTCTAAAAATTCTTAATTATACCCTTAACTTGACTATGCCTTTTCTTCTGTTTTCTTCTGGATTTTTGTCAGCTGATATCCTTCCCATCTTTCAGATATATCCCAAGTTGTCTTGCTGCTTCCAGAAAATTACTAGTTGCTTTCTTTTTTCTCTGTGTTCATGGCAGGAAACTTTACCCTCACTTGTGCCTTTCTTTTCGTGCTTTGATGGGTTCCCATGTTTCTCATTATAACTTCTGTATTTCAGAAATATCTTACAAAATATATGACCATTCTATTTCTCAAGAGCTACTGTAACATTTGCCTTTCCAATCTGACTTCCAAAGCACTTTTCTTGTTCCTATGTGTAGCCCAAACAAGGTGGGAGAGATGCCTTGTCCATGAAATAGTGTTAATGCAGCTGTTATACGGGCAACAGTGACAACAATAAGTTCCTATTGCTCAGGTGTGTTGAACAGAAAGAGATGCAAGGACTACTTTTCTACCTATCAAGATTGTAGTAGAGCCTGGGGCTGTCACAGTTCTCAAGATAACTTCAGAGAGACATAAATTTTAAGTGAAGTGCATTACTAATCTCAATATCATGTTGTCCTGTTGCATTGTAGCTACTCCTAAGAACTTATGTCTGACTAATTGCATCCTTTAGAAAGAAGATAGTCTGAATTTGAAAACCTCTCGAAATTTAACATCCACCAGCTTTTCTTGATAAGTTGTTCAAGGAGATTTTATGGAACATATTTTACTTCCATCTGCTTATCAAAAAGAAGACCAAGATGTATTCCAGTGAAACAAATGAATAATAAAAAGTAGCAGTAAGTGCTATTCTCTTCAGCAAATATGATGTGTTTCTATCCTGTAATTTCAGTTCATAATGCATACATCCACATAATCTACACATGTGTAAATGCACAAGTTTGCCATGTAGCTGTGGCAATGAGAGAATCTGCCCAAGATAGTCTTATTTTCTCCACAGAACTAACCAATCTGAGCATGTGGCCAGTACTGCATCATACTGCTTGCTCACTATATGGCACTCTCCTATGTAATGCATCCTTGTCCCCTAAAAAAATGGAAAAAAAGAGTGAGAAGATTGAAAGTCTGACATTTTGAGGTCTCTGACTGTAAGAAGTGTTTCCACCTCTCAGATAATTTTTGTGACTCTACCCCATACGGTCTGGTTTTGACATTGTTATTGAAGTATGTGGAGAGTCCAACGGAACAGAGCTTTTCCGGACCCCAGTGAAGATGCAGTGAGAGGTAACATCATGAGCAGGTTTCAGCTGGGGTTGAGTGAATTTTCTTCACAGTGGCTGGAATGGGGCTGTGTTTTGGATTTGTGCTGAACACAAGGTTTATAATACAGAGATGTTTTTGTTATTGCTGAGCAGGGCTTCCAATCCAAACACATCCACAGACTTTTCTGCTTTCCTAGAGCCAGGCTGGCAAGAAAGGTGGGTGTGCATGGGAGGTTGAGAGGAGACACAGCCGGGACAGGTGACCCCAGCTGACCAAAGGGATATTCCAGACCATGTGGCATCATGCTCAGTATATAAAGTGGGGGAGGAAGAAGGAAGGGAGTGACATCTGGAGTGGTGGCATCTGTCTTCCCAAATCACTGTTGCACATGATAGGGTCCTGCTCTCCTGGAGATGGCTGAACACCCACCTGCCCATGGGATTTGGTGACTTAATTCCTTCTTTTGCTTGGGTTGTGTGTGCGGCTTTTGCTTTCCCTATTAAACCACCTTTACCTCAACCCATGAGTTTTCTGCCTTTCACTCTTCCAATTCTCTCCCCTATCCTGTGGGTGGGGGAGTGAACGAGCGGCTGCCTGGGGCTTGGCTGCTGATTTGGGTTAAACATCACTTCTCACACAAATTCCTACAATGTATTCTGTAACACACACACCCACAGATACTCACACAGACACGCATATACACACAAATCTTGGATGATTTACCTAGTTAATCCAACTGCGGCCAACTGCACTAGTTAGCATGGGCACAAACATGTTCTCCCATGATCCACTACAGTGCTCGCTCCCTCTGCAACCTGTGGGCCAGTTCTGACAAGGAATGGGGTAATGATGCCTGCTGGAGTTCATTCCATCTGGAGACCCCTTACATTATTACTCATTTATAGTCTTTTCCCTGCCATATCACATGCTCTGTTGACTTACATTATGCTAATTGACGTTATCTCATCTTTTGCAGTAACCACACCTTGAAATATCAGAGCAGTGCCTTAATGCTCAGGAGAATTTGAAACATTAATTCGGCATTAGAAGCTGTACATTTTTTTCTATATTAATATTTGAGCAAAGTGGAAAATCTGATTAATGCAAAGAAGAAAGACCCTGGGCTAACATAACCTGTCTGAGGTCACGTGGAGAGTCAATAGTGGTTCCTGTCCTGTGCTCACTGGCAAATAATTGCTTTTCAGAAAAAAAATACGGGAACAGGTTTGTGTTTCAGTCAACCAGTTTGTAAGTCTTGAAGTCTGGCCAAAGGACAACCAGCAGCTTAGAACATATTAAATTTCCTGCCACAGCAGTAAGTCAGTTTTGGATACTTGTCTGTACTTACAGAAATAGTTCCATAATTTTGTCCTGTAGTTTAACACCCAGCTTTTGGCTGCCTGTCCCTTTGAATCTTTTCCAAAACTTACTGGGGAGTTGCACAAAACCAGTGTATGCAACCAGGGGAAAAACATATCTATAGGTAGACTGATCGTAGAGATATAGAGACAAATGTACTGTTTTACAATCAGTTCAGATGCTCTCCTTAGGCAATCTGATGATATTATTCCCCACATAGCATCCACACCCAGAATCTCCTATTGTGAAATATATTTCAAACCAGAAAGACAGAGTTCCTCTTTTTGCCGAATAGTTTTCCTGCAACTCTGTTCCTCTCTCCAGAAATTGCTATCAGGCAGCAGTGTTTGTGTCCTCTCCTGTTGAAAATAATTATTTTTTAATAGAGAAAAGAAATCAAGAGCAGAACCAGGGAATGAACATTATCAGATTCCTCCAGAGATAAAAGGCAAAAGTGCAAGAGTTTTGCAGATCTAATTTTTAGCTCATGTGCCTACGTTTCATCTAAATCAAGGATGTTATTTTTAAATCTGTATATCATGGATAATAGTACAGTTCACTGTGCAGAGGAAATATGTGATAAAATCACTTAGCATTATCAAATGATCAAATCTAATGCAATTAGGTTAAATGAAGGAGTTTTGAGTTTTCATTTTAGTACAACTATTTTGTATTTCCTCTGGAATGTTGGGCCTGTCAATTAAATTATTCAGCGCTTCAGTATTTCTATTTGAAAAAGGAAATAGCTGTCATCTACTAGGTGGAGTAGTAATTTTTTTCTATATTTTGAAAAATACATTAAAATCCTTAAATGGATAATAATACTAATAAAAGCAGCATTTATTTAACTATCTCTTCAAAGCAGATATGTATATACAGTGCATTCCAAAGAAATCAAAGCACCAGATGAATGTGCATTGAACACCCAGTGCTATAGGTGGACCAAAACACCTGTCACGGAAATAAGGATCCCTGCAGCTGGAGACATTTAAACCTGAAACTGCAGGTTTGGAGTATTGTTAAGGCAACATTTTTATCCAAATAAGGACTGGATTTAAATCCTCTGATTTAATTTGCTAGATTGCAACCCTGGACAATTCCCTGCCCTTACAGCCATTTTTAAATAAGTTTCAATTTTTGAAAGAAAAATTGCAGAACACAAGGGAAATTACATGAAAAATATAAGTTCTCGTATTCCACAACGTTTACAAAAAAGAAGAAAAATCTTGTCATAAAGAAGTCCTCAAAACACTATGGCTGGAAATTAAATATAAAAAAGAGTAATCTCTCAGTATTTTAAATATTTTATAAAGAAACGTGATTTGTATTCTGGTACATAAAGCTGTATCACAAGAGCAAAACTACACACCACATAAATGTTTATCAAAAAATTATATGAGAAAACAATATGATTATTCATAATAGAATTCAATATATCTAGTTATCTCATAATCTAGGAAAAGCTTCTACATTTTCGTCAATAGAAAAATCTTTGTTAGAATCAAAAGCTCTCACATTATCATCACCATCACATTAAATAACCTTACTTTTGCAGGAAGCAAAAATGAGAAGTTTGAAAGCATGATAAGCACAGGTCAGGATAACAAAATCATCTTCCTGCAAAACGTTCCACTCTTGATGTGGCCCAGATCATTATTAATCAATGGGAACAAATAATTTCCTAACACTTCTGTGGATTACAAGTGTGCAGAGGACAGCCAGTTAAATTGCACCCCTCCTTCAAAGAGATTGAGGGGCTTGCCTGCTTGCTTTTGCCACTACTGCTTGAGATCAAGTTGTGGATCTGGATGGAGCTGGATTTTAGCTCTCAGGAGAAGAGGTTTAATGAACTTCTAACCTTATAAAGTGTCTCTATAGGAGTACCACTGCAATTTCTGGTTAGTGAAGGCTCATAATAATGATGTACCTCACTTTACCAAGGCTGCTTTGCCATTAGTGAAAACGAAGGTCTGGGCATTTAAATCACTATGCTCGACATTGTCTCAGAATGTATCACTCAACCTTTTGCCAATAGATTTATATTTGAATTTGAAATAGTCTATCACTATAATTACCTCTCTGTTTGTAAAACACCCAGCATGAGTAAAGCCCAATTCTCAGCAAGATGTAGGAGTTAGCAAAGTATAAATAATAAATGCACATCTGAAAGATCACAGTGTTAAGCTAAAACTAAAAAAAAAAGAGCTCCTCTTTCCTATGAATAATGTTCCATTTCCTGTTTGCTTGGAGAAGATACTAAGCTTATATTTTAGTCATGCTGAAGGATTCAAACCGATTTAGAAGAGATTTGCTTTAAAGCAAGCAGACAGCGTCTATATTATGAGTTCTGTATTTTTTTCCAGCTCCTTTCCTGTGCAGCACATACTCATCAATCATATTGGGAAGCTGACTTATATTCTCCACACTTTACCACTAACTGGATTACAGAGCTGAAAATCTTACTCAAAGTTTAAAATGTGATAAAACTAATCAAATTGTTCTAGTCAAATTCTAACTGTGGTGAATAGATGGCACTAATTACCTTTTCTTATTATGCTACAAATGTAGTTTACTCCATCTTTATTCATGAAGTAGTATCATATAGCCCACCAAGGGGACTTGCAGCACTATGTAATATTGGCATATTTGTTTTCTTGTTCTTATTTTTCCTCTTCATCAGTATTCTGGAGGTGTGGTTTTAGGCTGAAATGTATTGCTGTGTGGGCCTTTCTCATGTCTTGATGTAATTACAGCACTCTGCAGATTTCTGAAGTTGAACTTTCAGACAAGAATTCAAAAACTCCAATAATAAAAATGAGTGGCAGATTTACTGGGGGCAATTAGTTGTTTTTTTCCCCCTTAAGTACCATTTTTAGAAAAGTGCAAGTGTACACAAGTAATATTCGTGCTGTGGAAATATTTGGTCTGAATTCAGGCTTAGGATGTTGCAGTCATTCTGTACTGATTTTGGTTGGGGTAGAGTTAATTTTCTCCAGGGCAGCTGGTATGGGGCTGCGTTTTGGATTTGTGCTGGAAACAATGTTGATAACCAGGGATGATTTTGTAACCATTGAGCAGTACACACAGAGCCAAGGCCTTTTCTGCTCCTCACCTCGCCTCACCTGTGGGGAGGCTGGGGGTGCACAAGGAGTTAGGAGGGGACACAGGCGGGACAGCTGACCCCAACAGACCAAAGGGACATTCCACACCATATGTTGTCATACTTAGCAATAAAAACTGTGGGGAAGAGGAAAGAAGAGGGGGACATTTGGAGCTATAGATTTTCTCTTCCCATGTCATTACGGGTGATGGAGCTTGACTTTCCTGGGAATGGCTGAACACCTGCCTGCCCTGGGAAGTAGTGAAGGAACTCTTTTTTTTTGCTTTACTTGTGTGTGACTTTTGCTTTCCCTTTTAAACCATCTTTATCTCAACCCTCGAGTTTTCTCGCTTTTATCCTTCCGATTCTCTCTTTCATCCCCACAGGTGGGGAGTGAGTAAGTGGCTCTCTGGGACTGATGGCTGGGGTTAAACTGCAACATAATGTGAAATTATACTAAACTTAAAAATGTTAAATTTGTTTTATGTAGAATTTATCAAGCTAATAAAAATTAAATACACTAGCTCACAACTAGCAGTATCTGACTCAGATGCTATTCTGTGAAGTAGTTCTGCGAACAGACTAGTTTTTCTATAGTCTATGGCTAAAATATTTGTTTTGAGTAATTTTTTTTTTTTTTTAATCTTGCAAAACAGGTGAGGAAACAGCATTCTAGCTGTTTTGGTCTTTCTTCTCGGAGAAATCTTGGAGAATCTTTTTCTTAGGATCAAGCTTGTAGATGAAAATGTCTTGAAAAATCACACTTGCTGCAGCTGAAGGATTTGTTCAAGCAAGCTTGCAAAGGATGAAGCTTGTGTGCAATTTCAGTACCAGCTTTGTTTCCAGACACACATTTTATCTCATCTTTATGCAGTATTCAGAGACATCAAGAACCTATATTTTGAATATATTATTGCAACAATTTTTCTAGATTTAGGGAGAAAATGGGAGATGATGGCAGAAAGGATTGTGCCACCTCTTCTCATTGCAGAAAAGTAGACAGATTCCTGCGTGTGACCCCTGAGCATATCACCCTTACTGTAGGACAATCCTTCAGGTAAAAAGGTTATGAAACACAACTTTGTGTAAAGTAGGTTTCATCTAAGCATGTTACTTGTATAATTTCACCAGCACTGAGGCACAAAGGATGAGTGATTCAGAGAATTTGCACTGTGACCTTTCTCCCATGCTCATGGAAAGCAGACAGCTTTAGCAGGGAAACGCATACAATTTGCAAGATCAGACTACTGGATTTGCTCAGAGCTGATTTTCAGATGACTGTTGACAAGCAGAAATTAAAGCCCAGTGTTCCTCCTTTTTATCTTTAAAAATAAAATCTACTAAATTCCAGTATTTTATGTATAAATCCAGAAATGGCTATACTGGAGGCTTCCAGCCAGCTACCATTAGCCACTTGAAGGTGACTGCTCCTCTGCTGTTCTACATGACTGTCATTTATCCTTCCTCTGCTGAATGAACAAGGACAAAAAGAAACAAATTCAGCTTTCAAACAGTGTCACCTTTGCATCTAAGCAGTATAGCCAGCAAAATAATTAGCATGTAAAAATAATTAATCTCAACATTCAAAAACAAAAGCAAACCTTTGACTAAAATTATAGTTTGTGCCAACTTTTGAGCGCTATTATCCAAAAGCTGGTTTTGTGTCTGTAAATTTTGTAAGCAGACAGCACTCAAGAAGAAAGCATATGAGAGAGTCAATTCCTATCTGAATAAGAACTATCTGCTTGTTACATACAGGCTTTGGGTCCAGTTAGTAATATATCAGGGACAAAGTACATATCTTACCAATTTCTCTGGAAATTTATTTTAAGACTTGGTTGCTTCCATATGGAAAAGTTCAACCATTAACAGACTTTACCATGGTGCTGGTGGATTTTCAAGGTCTCAGAGCCTGATGACAATAATGAACAGAGAAAAAAGTGTTCCCTTGCAGCTTGGAGAAGACATGGATGAGAATTTTAAGTCAAAACTCTGATGGAAAACACTCTCATTAAATCTGAGGTCTCAGTTCCCTCTGATACTCCCTGAACCCAAGAACATGGTCAGCTGGACTGGAAAATACTTTCTCTTTCCCTCAAAGAATCTGAGTGTTGGATCTTTCTGATCTTTGATCTGCTGCCTTTGTGATAATTGCTCCATCAAGAGAAAGATTATTTTAAAGAAAAGCATCTTTAAGTTCTTAAATTTCTACTGAGTGTAGAAACTGCCTCAGCTACTGCTGAAGTGCATGACAGTACATTTTAAATATATTTCCAGAATAGGTGAAAATGACCCCGTGTAATACTATGCAGCCGTTGTTTTGGTTTCTAATGGGAATTATCTTGTGTTTCTCAGGGATTATACACTATCTGCATGAGGCACCATATCTAGGCTTTTTTGGTCTAATACAAAGTATTACACAACAAGCAGAATGATCACCAATCTACAGGAAAAATGACATATTATTAGTGCAGAAGTAATGTTAGAATGGCTGGAAAGTGAATCACTGACAGGGATAGAAACATTTCATCAAGGAAGAGTGGCAGCGCACCACAAGATAAAACTTTATGGTTGACAAGGTGTATGGAAATGTAATTTTGCCTGGCATGGTAAACATAGCATTAATTGAATTCAAACTAATGTTGTACATGCGGAAATATTTTTTAATTATCTGAAAAGTGTTTGCAATTGTAGGTCTGCATGATAACTGTATTATTTGAAATAATCTGAATATAGATTCTCAGCATGAAGAACTTCCTAGATGTTCTTGCTAATATGTTGGAAAATATCAAAAATTATGGAGAAAGAGCCTTTGAAACAGCGAAAGTCATGCAGAGTGTTGACCACAGTACTTAGAATATGTTCTCTGATGTCTAAAGCAAGGTAGTGTTGTTTTCTTTGACTGAGGAATTGTTAAGTCTATTGATCCTGAGTTTAAAAAAAGCCCACCCTTTTGACATTACTGCATATATTTTTGTTTCTCTTGAAGAAACAAAGATTCAGTCAAGATGGCATATTCTTTCTGTGACTTGCTGCCTCCAAGGGAATATCAATGTATCTAATAATTGTTGACTGCTACACAATTGTAGTAGTCAACTGAATGCTTAATTACCTTTTAGACAGGAATGAACCTTCTTTTGGACTCTATGTGTATACAGATATACAATATTAAAATTATACTACTGTGATATCTTTTGTACTGTGACAATGTATCTCCCTTTGTTCCTGATAGTATGAACCCTACTTTCGGGGAATATCACTGAATCTACAAACTGATAGTGGAAAAGGAAAATGCCCCAGGTTCTAGCTAATTGCTCAGTTCATACACTACTTAATACTCCTCTGTAAAAAA
>VZRJ01001577.1:773266-801428 GCA_013397565.1 Ptilonorhynchus violaceus | reverse complement strand
AAAAAAAAAAAAAAAAGACAGTTGTTGCCATTTGATCTTGAAATTTTGTTTAAAAAAGGTTACTGTTGTTTTTTTCTCATCTACTGAAGAATTTCAACATTAATATTATTGCATTTTGTTAATGTATACAGGAAAAACTGAAGATTATATATTTTTCAAAGATTTTATTGTTACTTTTTTTGGTTTGGAGGTTTTTTGGTGGGGTGGTGGTTCTTAAGGAGAGTATTATATAATTGGATATTATTAATTAAGTTCTTCATGGATTGTTAAGGTAGGTTGATGTATTTTGTGTCTCCAGTAGTATTTCAGTGAATTTGTTTTTGTCACAGTGTTTAAATGTTGTGGATTTATTTTTATACTGTCTTATACTGCATTTTTTAAAAGAGAAATTACAACAAAGACTGGATGTCATTAGTTGATCATAAATGTCAGCTTATTTAAAAGCACACCAAGACAAAAATGGGCAGAGTGTCCAATTCAGTGATAAAGAGTAGTTTCCAAATGTGACTTCTCATTTTGATTAGTACACATCTAATTAATGATGTCAGACTACATCCCTTTCTCTTAAAAAAAATTACTTTAAACAAAACCATAAGGATTATTGGAGGTCTGAAGATCTAATAAAAAGATAGATGAGGAATGTTTGTGTGAAAGATATTTTGTACTAAGGGATTCAAAACAGAATGTACACAAGTTTCATAGCTTTGTATTACATCGTAGGTTAATGTCCGTTTAAAGTCACACTTCTATCAATTTCTTAAAACATTTAACAGTCCTTCTGCTCATGATTATCTAAATGTGGCAGGAAAGTTAATCTTTTTTCTTAAGGTAAATGGAATTGCAGAAATTTAAAATATATTGCTAGTGTCATTATAGCTTAAAATGAAAAAGAATTTCACTGTAAGGGACTCCATAAATGGCCATATTGTATATGATGTACTATATAAAATATACTATGTGTTATTATTATGTAAAATATTTTATTTTAATATTTATAAAATATTAAAATGTGTGTGTTACAGCAATTTGTATTTTCCTAAAGGAACCTCATAAATTAAATTTTTTAGATGGTTGTCACATCATTTGATTCAGGGAATGTGGTCTGTCTGCCAGTGCTACACACTTCAAATGGAAAATTTGAACCGCTGTAACATTTTGAATTTTGAATAGCAAGAAGCAAGAATTAAAACTTATAACAAAAACCTGGGCAACACAAGGAGAAGAAAGGCATGTGCATCTCTCTCAGACAGGTTGCTCACCAGCTGAAAGCCCTCCTCTGCCACAGTGCTCTGCTGGATGCTCCATTTGAATCTCATACTTCTAAAGGGTCAGGAACATGTAAGATCAGCCATGCTGTCTACTAAAGTAACAACTAAATCTGTGAGTCTCTGTAGTCTGAAATGTTAGGAATATGAATGTGACAATATAGCTTGTGGCTGAGGATGTCATTTATTTACAAGAATGCAGTAAAATTGTCACATCTCCCAAGAAAATTTCCCTCAGCTTTAAATCTCTTCTCTGCAAAAATTAGCTGATAAGAACTTGCAATAAATATGGTTGTTGTACAAAAATGTTATATGTTAAAACTTAAAACTACATTTACCAGTGTGGCTCTGTTTTTCTCATTGTTTTCAGATATATTAATTTTTTTTCATATGCTTCAGTATCAGCAGGGAAAACTTTAAAAAAAACCACTCCTTCCTTGAGTACGCTTGTCTATTTTGTGCCTTATTCCATGGAAGAAGCTTTCTACATTTTTTTTTCAGTGGTGATAGGGAGAGATGTATTGTGCATGTCAAAATTGGGATTTCACAGCTGATTCGAGGTTTTAGGAAGTCTGTGCTCACAACTTTAATTCATTTTGCCTCTCCTATCATAAGAAATACTGAGGTTTTCTCTCAGTTGCCGCTGTCTTTCATTTTCTCATAACTCCTTCACTCTCCTGTGAAGTATTTGTGGTCCTGTTTGACCTGCTGGCCTAAAGGGCTGATCTGCTTTTGACTTTACCCTGTATAACATGTTTTTATGCAGACTTTTTCACACCAGAAGCAAAATAAAATGATCTAGAGGGACATTGCTCCCCTAAAGAATAGCTCTAAACAGTAAATAAATCTTTTATATGATCCCTCTAGGCAGTAGAAACTGTGGTAGGAAGGTTCACTTTATGTGACCATTTGGGACACTTTTCTTTGAAAAGAAATATTGTGACTCCACCACTGGTAGCATTTTCTATTTTATTTTACTTTATTTTATTTTATTTTATTTTATTATTTTATTTTACTTTTTTTTATAGCCTGCAGGAAAACTTTACATGTATTTCTATGAGTGACAATACTTGACAGACCTTGTTACTTACAAGGTGCCTTTTCCTTTGTGTCTTTTGTTCTGTTGCACAGCTGAGCTAATACGAAGCAAAAGTGTCTAACTGTTACAATAGAAATGAGAACTCTGCTTTTTTGGATGATTGCAGGCACCCTTTGTTTTGCCTGCTCAACCTGCACAGACATCTCAACAATTTTCTTTACCTCAACTGGCGAGTCTAAAGCGTTTGTTACCCACTGCTGTTTCTATTGCCCTCAATGAAGCTAAAGATCACCATTTGATCTTTAGGTGCTGTATGGAATGTAATTTTTTGTCATCGTTTTATAACATTCACTAGTCATTAAGTAGATGGCCTACAGGCTGAAATATGTAAATTAGCTAATTATCTGAGTGCTGACATAAAATTTAGTATTAACTCGTCTCCTCTGTAGAAGCTGTCTGGCATTGTTAGCTCCAGACCTTCAGCACCTTCAATTCAGCTCTGTTTCTGCGAATATACACTTCATAGGACCCATATGTTCTCTGTCTACCATTCCTGTCATCCTTTTCTCATCTGGATCTTTTCAAGCCTTTCTGTTGGTATTAGCCAAAAGTTATTTATGGTGTTTTTAATGCCCTCTAGTGGTACTTCTAACTTTTAGTATAATGGTAGTTGGCTATACTACGTTGATACCTTAACATCAACATGGATATGCCTGGAGGCTTTCAGAGGGCACAGAGCAGCCTGTACCATCACAACCAGCTACTACACTGATTGTGACAGAGCTGCCACAGCTGCCTAATAAGTTTGTGTCACAGTATGTGCTGCAAACTTGCCGATCAGAAACCCACCCTCCTGATCACATTCCCCTGTAGGTTTCTTTCACTTAACCTTTTCAGTCTGGTATCCCCCATCTCCCAGCCAGTCCTGTCCAGTTACCCATGTGGTGTGCATGGTGAGCCACATCTCCTGGCAGCTGCTTCTCACCTCACCCCAGTGGACAGAAGAGCAGTCACATCTGGTGCATGTGTACATTTCAGGCCACAGTTCCCAAATCTACCTGTGTGAAGGCTGTTAGGGGAACCAGACATCAAATGAGTCAGGACCATTTCAGCCATCCTCCAGTGTTTTTCTTCTAGAACCTGTGCACATGCCTTTAATAGTATGAATGCTACTGTTTAATACACTGTGTGTCTCTGGGTACATCTCAGGAGCTCAGTGTTTGCATTTCTTGTGATAGCTGCTGCTTTTGTTACAGGTACACTGTTTGGAGTGAAACACACGAATGTAAATCTAGAGCTGAATTTCTATATGTGAATGCATGTACTCTCTGAAATGCTATATAAAACTATGTATAGAGGAATAAAAGAAGTAGACTGGAAGAAAGAAAAGGTTATGAAATCTGAATGACTTCATATTTATTCCTGATCCTTCTGGTGGGCCTGTAACAAAGAATAAATATCAGTTTGTTATTATATCCTGTTCTTCTGGGCTTCTGTGATTTTTGGATTAGGAAAGTTCAGTTCTAGAGATAGGGTTTATGTATATACATTTCCTTTATATTTTGACTCAATTAAAACCCTGAAATAGTTTATAAATTAATGGTGGTTTGTTGGTTTTTTTTTTCAATTTTCAAATAAAAATATGATTTAGCTGAGAAGAAAAAGAATAAAAATATTTAACCTTTTTTGGTCAAAAGGAGAGATAAAGCTTCAATCTTTAAAATTTTGCTCTGATTTATCAAAGGTTTAATAGTGAGTGAAGTAATCAATTCTTGTTTAACTTCAAAACTCTTGTGTAATATCAAGGTCTGTGAGATGGTTACCTGTGATTTTAGGAAAAAAAGGACAGAAGGAGGAGGACAAGAAAAAGTGTGTAACGTGAACAGATACTCACATAAAATGAACACTTGGATGGTTTTGTTTTAAATATAGAGGCATTAAGTGCTGCATAAAAGAGAGATCGAAGGAAGATTCTGCTGCTATAAATGAGTAGGCAAATAATGAAATTTCTGTTTTTGTAAGATGTGAATTGAAACTTAAGTAGGTTCAAGAGGGGAGATCTAGGATCGAAAGGAGGTCATTTGTCATTTAAATGGTCTATCAATGAATTAAAGCATGAAAGCAATACCAGGGTATGGAACACAACAGCTGAAGTTAAGAAAAGGATTAAGTTACTGTTGCGATACATTTTTGGATGTAATGAAGCACATTGGTAAACTTTGGCTGATGAATAGTTGTTAGAGAAAATTATATGTTAAATATTTGAGTAACAGTTAAAATGTCAGTTTACAGAGTAATGAAATCCATCTCTAACAGTATAATTTTTTTATTATTCTAAAAGTTTTCCTAGACCAAAAATTAAAGTATTAATGAACTATAACTTTGCCAAGCAGTAAAATAAATATTCTAATTAATTGATGCAAAAAGTATATTTTTGACTAAAAGTAATGAAGTGCTCATCACATTGTTTTATAACCATATTAATAGTTGTATGTTTTAAACAATTACTGTAACATTAGTTTGTAATTTTCAAACACTTGTCTAGTCTTTACTGCTGTCTTTAATGTCTGTACTGTTTATTATACAAGATTCTTAGAGTTTCCTCTTATAGCTTCTTTATATAGAAATCTAATCATAGTCTGAAAGCATAATTGCCAAGTATATGAACGATCTACATTTTACAACTTTATTAGCTTTTTAATCTCACTAGTAAATTTTGACTGCTTTTTAAGGTAAATTTCACCTAGACAAAATCATCTTTCCAGAGCATAATTACAAAAATGCTAAATGAAAGACTATATACAGCTAGCAAACAGTCATAGAGCATATGTGCAGGTGAATAAGTGTAGTTCAGCAAAAATAACACAGGGCCTTCACATAGAGAGAAAACAGAAAAAAATAATGGGTACAGGGAACAAAGACTACTGTTTAAGCATCAAGACTTTCAGAGTAATGTGAAAAACTAATACTTCGTCTTTATGCCTTCTGTAAGTTTGAAGTTTTCATAGAAACAACAAATCTGAAACATGAACAGAATGTAATTGGTAATGTTGGATTTATGTCTGTAGAATAATGAAAAGAGCAATCTTCAGCTTAAATAAACAATCTTATGCACTGTTACAGATGTTCAATCTACTCATGTAAGAGTCATGTAACTTAGCATGAGTACTTAGTAAGAGTAACTTAGCATATGTTTGTGTTTGCAGAAAAAGTAAGGTTTTCATAAAATGAAATAGGTAAATAAAATGAAAAAAGACTTTCATTTCTAGAACAATTGACTTCCAAACAGAGCTTCAAAATCCACTAGGACTAGAAACGGAGCAAAAGTTAAGGAGGAGTTGCCAAAGTACTGTTCTAACAACTGGTCTCCAAAGTAAATGTACAGCTCAGTGATACATTGGACTCATCCTTCAGTTTCAGGTTGTACCAACTCCAGAAAAGATTATAGACATGTAGCAATAAATCACCAGGGTCAAAATGTTTTCAACCAGGAGTTCCAGGAGAGAAAACTGAGACACTGCTACACTATTAGTTAATTGTGATTGATAATTGTTAATTGTGTACAAAGTAGTGATTTTTAGGTAACCATTTAAATTAGCTTTGCTACTTGGCTAATGGGGAGTTAAAATATTTAAAACTCACAGAACTACAGGCAACTAACTGTCACTTTCATGTTGAGTAAACCTTTTGAAATGGTAGAAAATGTTTGCATTAATAAATACATGGATAAACATGATGCAAAGGAGAACAGTTAATGTGGCTTTTGTAAAGGGGAGCCACATTTCACATTTATTTGTTGTATGAAGAAATCACTTGAGCACATAGACATATTTGATATGGTTGGTAGAGTACACATGCATTTGCAAAAATCTGTCACAAAAATCTCTCAACAAGGTTCTTAGAGAAATTAAGCTGCCATGAGGTTACAGGAAAGATACCTTCATAGAATCGCTACTGCCCAAAAGAGGAAAAAAAAAGAACGGGGTTAACAAAAATTACAAACCGTTGTGAAATCCTGGTGTTGCACAGATTGTTTACTGTGCCTTGTTCCACTATAAAATTACAGAAGGGTAAAACTCATTGTTCTACTGAACTGTGATCGTCAGAATTAAAAATGGTACTGGAAAGGGTAATTTTTATAATGAACCATAGAGAATGACTTCTATACAAGGAGACATTTTATAAGCAAGGTTATTCAAATTTGGAAAAGGGATGAGTAAGGATGATATAATTGAAATATATGAAGTCATGAATGGCAGGTCAAAAGTGATTTAGGATATGTTATTCACCATTCATGACACAAAAACCAGCAAGCGCCCAAGTAAATTATCAGGCTGAAGTGTAAATTGCTGTTCATATAATACATAATTAAATTGTGTAACTCATTGCTGCAGGATGTTTTCGATGCCAAAATATAAATCAGTTCAAAAAGCAATTAGATGAACGGATGGAAGTAAGCCCCATTAAGGGCTATTAAATACAACAATGTGGGTACAACACTAAAACCTCATATTTGCAAAAGGAGTCTTCATTGAGAGAAGTGCCTAACTGCTTTTTCTTTACCTATACACCCCTGCAAAAATCCAGTCTCGACCAGTATGGGAAATGAGATTCTGGACACTATAGGCCTTTGTTCTGGCCTAACATGAATAGTATTGGCATAATTGCGTCTGATTAGCCCTGAGAAGGATTCAGGGCTCTGAATGCAAAAAAAGACATATTCAGAGCACTCCCATGAGGGGACAACAAGATCACCTGCAACGGCTGCATGCGAAAATAAAGAGAAAATAAGAGAGGCAGTAAAAAGTACAGAGATTTTATCCAGATCTATATATGTCCCTACCCTGTGCACTATATATATGTATATATAAAATTAGTTTCAGTATTAGATTGGATTTCAAATTCTATAACATTCAATTAAATTTCACAATAAAGTTTAAGCTCAATGAAATAAATTAGTTGTCATAGCTCTTTTTTATGATGGCACACCTGTACATGCTTCATTCCAATTGGGAAATCAAGCACATAACAGAAATACTCTGGGAAGGGCACTTCTATTTTTCATATATTTCTATATCTCATGGCTGAAACCAGTGACTCTAATTAGAATTATAGAATCATAGAATCATTTAGTATCTTTGAGCACTGCCAAGTACACCCCTAAATCATGTCCCTAAGTACCACATCTACATGTCTTTCAAATACCTCCAGGATTGGTGAGTCAACCACCTCCCTGGGCAGCCTGTTCCAGTACTTAAAAACCCTTTCTGTGGACAAACTTTTCCTAATATTCAATCTAAACCTCTCCTGGTGCAACATGAGGCCATTTTGTCTCATTCTGTTGCTTGTTACTTGGTAAAAGAGACTGATTCCCACTCACTACAACTTCCTTTCAGGTAGGTGCAGAGAGTGATAAGGTCTCCCCTGAGCCTCCTTTTCTCCAGGCCAAACATCTCCAGCTCCCTCAGCTTCTCCTCATCAGACTTGTGCTCCAGACCCTTCGCCGTCTCCATTGCCCTTCTCCAGACACGCTCCAGCACCCCAAGGTCTTTCTTGAAGTGAGGGGCCCAAACAGAACACAAGATTTGAGGTGTGGCCTCACCAGTGCCGAGTACAGGCGGAGCGATCACTGCCCTAGTCCTGGTGGCCACACCTTTCCTGATACAAGCCAGGGTGCCATTGGTCTTCTTGGCCATCTGGGCACACCCTGGATTGTGTTCAGCCACTTTCAAACAGCACCCCAATGTCCTTTTCCATCAAGCAGCTTTCCAGCCACTCTGCCCCCAGCCTGTAGCACTGCCTGGGGTTGTGGTAACCCAAGGGCTGGACCTGACACTTGGCCTTGTTGAAGTGGCCTCGGTCCATTGATCCAGCCTGTCCAGATCCCTCTACAGAGTCTTCCTGCCCTTCAGTAGATCAACATTCCCACCCAACTTTGTATCCTCTGTGAACTAACTGAGGTGCACTTGATCCTCTTGTCCAGAACATCAATACAAAGATTAAACAGGACTGGACCAAACACTGAGTCCTGGGGAATCCACTAGTGACTGACCACCAGCTGGATGTAACTCCATTCACCACCACTCTCTGGGCCTGACTATCCAGACAACATTTTACCCAGGGAACAGCACACTTGTCCAAACAAACCATGGGCTGCCAGATTCTCTGGGAGAATGCTCTGGGAAATGGTTTCAAAGGCTTTACCAGAGTCTGCAAAGAAACATCTCTCATCTACTAAGTGTGTCACTTTGTCAAAGAAAGAGATCAGACTGGTCCAGCAGGACCTGCCTTTCGTAAACCTGTGTTGGCTGGGCCTGATCCCCTGGTTGTCCTCCATGTGCCTTTTGATGCACTCAAGAGGATCTGCTCCATGACCTTCCCTGGCACCAAGGTAGGGCTGAAAGGCCTGTAGTTCCCCAGATCCTCCTTCCAACTCTTCTTGCAGACAGGCATCACATTTGCTAACCTTTATTCAACTGGCACCTCCCCAGTTAGCCAGGACTGACAGTAAGTGAGAGGAAGAGGCTCAGTGAGCACTTCCATAATCTCCCTCAGTACTCTTGGGTGAATCCCATCTGGCCACATAGACTTGTGCATGTCTGAGTGATGTAGCAGGTCACTGACCATTTCTCTTGGATTGTGAGGGCTTCATTCTGCTTCCCATACCTGCCGTCCAGCTCAGGGGGCTGGGTACCCTGAGGACAACTGGTCTTACTATTGAAGAGTGAGGCAAAGGCATTAACACCTCAGCCTTTTCCTTATGCTTTGTCAGTCTGTTTCTCCCCGCATCCAACACAGAATGCTGATACTCCTTAGCCCTCCTTTTGTTGCTAAAGTATTTATAGAAACATTTCTTATTGTCTTTTATAACAGTAGCCAGATTAAGTTCAAGCTGGGCTTTTTCCCTTCTAATTTTCTCCCTGCACAACCTCATATCTTTGTAGTCCTCCTGAGCTTTCTGCTCCTTCTTCCAGAGGTGATACATTCTCCTTTTTCTTCTTGAGTTTCAGCTTTCTCTGTTCAGGCAGGCAGGACTTTTTCCCTGCCAGCTCATCTTTATGCACATGGGGATGGCCTGCTCTTGTACTTTAGTACTTTCTTCTTGAGGCATGTCCAGCCTTCCTGGACCCCTTTGCTCCTCAGGACTGCCCACCAAGGAACTCTCAGCTGGTTTCCTAAAGAGGCAAAAGTTTGCCCCGTGGAAGGCCAAGGTGGCAGTTCTGCTGACCACCCTCCTTACTGCTCTGAAATTCAAAAATTCATATAAATTTTGTGATTGCTGTGCCCAAGATGGCCTCGAACCATCACAGCACCCACAGGTCTTCTGTTCACAAACAACAGGTCCAGTGTTCATCTTCCCTAGTTGGCTCCCTTGCCAGCTCTGTCAGGAAGTTTACTTCCACACACTCCAGGAATCTCTCTGCAGATTTTCTCTCTGCTGCATTGTATTTCCAGCCAATATCTGACAAGTTGAAGCAGGGTTAAATATTTTCTTTTTTTTTGAGGAGATGAGGAGAAGGGGGGAAAGCACTTTCTTTATAAATGTTGATTTATTTCAATTTAAAGAGAGGTCTTTCAATAGATTTCTTATAACCAGGTATTTTTAAGGGCTACAGCTAGCATTGAGAAAGTGAGGATTTGGAGTAGTTTTCTCGTTACACTTTCCCTTTTCAACACTGTGAAGAAAGAAACCCTTCTCTTTCAGTCATTTCTTTAATGACCTTTGTCACCAGTCTTTGAACTGAGCTGAAGACTTTCTGTGAGGGCTTCTACCATTCTTACACAGAACTCTCTGATGTAAACACTAAGAAGAAGCTTTAATTGATATGCTTAAAATAATTAGAAAGCAACAGTGCTCAGCAGGGCTCTTTAGGACTAAAGGCTAACAAGAAACCAAATCCCCAGACAACTATGTGATCATTAGGAAAACTCAGAGATAAAACATGACATTTTGGAGAGTTAGGATGTCTGATGCAAAGTATTTAAAAGAAAATAAAGACAAAATAAAACAAAACAAGACAAAACAAAACCACAAAAAAATCCAAAACTTGCAGAAATAGTGCTGTGGAAATAAAGCAGATTTTTTGCATCTGTGTGTTAAGGTCTGGTTATTACAATAATTTAGAAATTTCTCTGCCCAAATTTAGGTGCAAATGACACCATATGCCAGTGTCAATACTATGGATTTTATTTGATAGTAAATAAGAGAGAGAGAGAGAGAGAAAGGAGGAGAATGAGATAGAAAAAACAAGTGAGGGGGCAGAAAGAAACGGATTAAAGAAAATATCACCACTCCAAGGATCCCAATCGATGTTCCATGGATCCTCTCCATCTTCATGGTGGTGAACGAAACGTAGAATACCATGGGTTAATATACATTCAGGCTAGGTAGGAAAATCCAGCCCCACACCCCCCTCCCCGGGGTGGGCAAGTTTGCCATTGTCTTTTGCAGCAGACTTTGGATCTGTTGCATCACTGCATCACGTGTAGTCCTGTGGTGCAAGGCCTCAGGAATGAGTCTGGTGGGCACTTTGGGGGAGCTGTGGTGGATTAAGACACACCCTTAGCTGCCTCTCACGTGAATGTCCCGTGGCTGTGGTATTCCTGGGGTTTGGGGTTCCATAACCAGTTTGCATAAGGGAGAATAGGATCACCGCCCCTGAGTAGAGGTTGCGACACACCGAAACCTGCTCCACCCACCTCGGCTGGGAGGGAAATCTGTGGAAACCTGCTCCCAGCAAACGGGACTGTGAGCTATGGCCTCCCCCACTCCCAGACAGGGAAGATTCTCAGCAGCGCTGCTGGGTTGTTTCCCATTCTTTTCCTCTGGCCTTGTTTTACTTCTCCACGGGTCTGAGATGATTGAATCATGGGTTTCCCTTTATCTAATTTCAGCACCTTAACTCTCAGTCCAAAGTTCCAGTCAGGCATTCAGGGAGGTTTCTTTTGTTGTAGCTTCTTTATGCAGTTTTTGTTATAATGAGCAAAACTTTATATCAATGTTTGGGGCATGAACTATTTCAGTCTCTGACACAGTGAGTTCATAATTCTTCTTTTTAAAGTATAATATTTTAATATCGCTTGTGGCTGTGAGTCTTTATAGATACGGTTGAGACATCCTTGTGAGGCTTTTATATGCAGCACTTAAAAAGCAGTACTCTTTCTAATACATGATACTTAATCTTATTTTGCTTAATTTATTGTATTATATTTTATTATATTTTAATTTTATTTTTTAATGCTGAGATATATTTCCATTTATCCAATAGTAATTTAGTCATCTGAGTGGTAGGGTCAAATTTGCTAACTCTGAAACAGCTGAAAGCTCGTTTAGGGTAAAGACTCTGTATGTTGCCCACAAGTCATGTTCTTAGAACACGGATAGTACTACAGTATGTCCAGCTTATGTCACTCATATTATGAAAGAAGATCAGGATTTCTCTCTGTTCAACTTTCCAAATTGTACCTAAAATATGTTCGTTTCAGAGTTTAGAATAAGTAGCATTCAATTTGCAAGTAAATTAACACAAGTTTTAGGAAGGGCATGTGTGTATCAAACAGTAAGATGATTATCTGCAGATATAGTTGATTTGTACTGCTCAAATCTAGTAGTTTTCATTATTTCCTGAACCTAGGTAGAAACAAAATAATTTTGCAGGCAGTTTGTCTTTCTTGCCATTTTACTACAGGTCCTACCAAATAGTTAGCAAATCAAGCATATCAAGTATTCCACTGTTATTAATTAAAAAGCAGTGTATGTCCAGTGTAGTAAATAGCTAATGAGTCTCATTAAAGTTTTAAGATAACAATGATTACATGTCCATGACTAGAAGATATGCTTCATTGGCTTTGGTGTTTTCCTTACAGATACAAGGGCTGTACAAACACAACCTGTATTTGTAGCTGGACTGTGCATCATTACTCTACCCATGCATGCATGTGGAGGACAGTGTTGTTTCCATGGCACAATTGTGATGGGTGAGATGCATCCAGCACCCAAATTACAGAACATCATCTATAGAGTCAAGGCAGAGGCAAAGCAGAACTTTTGGGTAAGCGTGTGAGGGGTAAAATTGGGACATAGAAAAAGGAACGGGCTGTTTGATTTCCCCATAACAATACTTCCTTTACTGATGCTGGTACTCATATTCCTATAATGAATAATAGTGTATATCCTTAGTAACCTTCTCTTTTGTTTAGTGAAAGATAGTACCGGCATTTTCTTCTCTCATCTGCTTTTTGCAGCAGTAACATTGGTAGCCTTGAGTAACCCATACTTTTAAGAATGTGCTTTCTGACTTTCTAAAACTCTCTGAAAAGTTATAATTCAATAGCCTGCTATTGTAAAAATGGGTGAAATAAGACTTAATATGATTTTCACCACTATTAACTGATATTATTGTGCTCCTCTACAGAATAGGGAACGAAAAACTTATTTTATAAGAACTTGGGTATCACCCCAAAAACTGCATGTTAAGAAAAAACCCCAAATCTTTATTATT
Organism: Ptilonorhynchus violaceus; assembly: GCA_013397565.1. NCBI lineage: Eukaryota > Metazoa > Chordata > Aves > Passeriformes > Ptilonorhynchidae > Ptilonorhynchus > Ptilonorhynchus violaceus. The sequence continues at coordinate 788,622 of VZRJ01001577.1, read as the reverse complement.
TATTTTTTTTTAAATATAAAGGTATTATTATTATTCCTATTAAAATTTTTATTTATAAATAAATGGGATAAATCTGGATCAACTATTCATAAAAAGAAAGAGATGATAGAGACGCATAAAGTTTTGGAGGTGAAAAGAGCAAAATTCAAGACTTTGAAATATATAAAAAAAGCAAACATTTAGTGAAGTGCATGGATGGGGATGTGGGGAACTGTAGAAATATATGCATCTTAAATCTAGACCATATGATGTGGAAATATAAAATAAAAAGTGAAAAAAATGAAACTACCAAAAAAACCCCAAAACCAACCCTAAAACCTTGGAAAGAAGCAGTAGAAAGTTGCTTCTAAAATTCATTTGGGAAAAGCAAATACAAGTGTTCTGGTAAAATGTGCGAATTCTCATTTGGTTGAAAATTCTTTTCTATGTTTTAAGGAAGGCAATGAGAGAATAATGACGGAACAAAATCTCAGCAAATAAGATACAAACCACTTAGAAGACAAGAAGGAGATGAGAATTATCTGACATGTCAACAAATGATGTCAAACAATGGAACTTTCTTTCTGAAAAAGATTAGCAGCCTTTGTAGATAAGGGACACACTAGGTACCATACCATCTTGATATTGTCTAAGAATATTATCTTCCATGATATTTTTCTAAACAAGAAACTATATTGTACACGTTTGACGAGCACAGCTCTGATGAAGTATTCACATTTATTGGCTGTTTGCAACTGAAAATGAAGGAGGAACTGAACAGTATATCAGAGTGATCTGAATGTAGCTTCAGTTCTGCTGTGTTTTATCAGACAGGATGGTGTAGTGGAAAATATGCTTATTAAGTTGGTAGGATAAACTGTAAGGGTGCTAGGAGGACAAAGGAGGTATTCAAAACAGTCTTCAGTCAGGGGAATTCATCTGAAATAGCTGGATGCAATCCAATAAAGTCAACACTTATTCAGAGCTAATGAAGTGCACAAATGCAAACTTATGAGAAACTGTTCAGTTTTGTAGAAAGGATTAAAGGATCATAATGAATGTAATCAATCATATAGACACAAATCACAGAGGCAACTCTGACAATCCTCCTCTCCTCCATTCCCACACAATTTCATAGCAATATTGTGTACAGGTTTTGTCACTGGGCTCTGAGAGAGGAGTGGTTCAGCTGGAGTTAGCCCAGAGTAGGACACTGAAAAAAAAGAAATAGTTGCAAAATCAAATCTTGTAAAGAATCATGGAGCATCTTAAGTCAAAAAAGTAAAGCCCTAGGGGAAAGGATGAAGTAGGAGTAAGTCTTCAGGTACCTAAAGATACATGGAGGTATTGGGTTGCTGTAAAGCTATTCTATATATAGTCTCTTTCTGGGGTAAGGTGTGTATGTGTTTTGAGAGAGTACATGGAAGAAGGGGGGTTATTTAAATGGAAACAGGATTAGAAGAGGTAGCTTTTACAGAGTGATGAGAACACCATCAGTAGAAGACACATCAATAACAAACATTTCATGCACCTTGAAGACTATGGTCTCATTGCAGTGTTTTGGAAAGTCCTTGAACTATGTTGAATGGAAAAAAATAAAAGGAAATAATCAAAATCACTGGTTTAGCCCACAGTCTATATTCACAAAGACATCAGTTGTATCTTCTACCTCGCAGTGTCTGTGAGTCTTTGTGCATTGCTCTATTTGTCTCAGCTGTCTGGTAAGGGGAACAGGTTGTAATAAATAGAAGGTGATAAGAATGGCTTGTGTATAAATAACTTAGGAAATAATGGGATTTTCTATGGTTTTGGTGTTTTTTCTGTTGTTGATGAGGTTGTCTATCTACCTATTTTCATTATCTTTAACTATTTATTCAATACCTTATAAATATTTTTAAGTGTTCTTTCTTTTTATTAAGAGTTGATAGCATCCTTCTATGTAGAAACTCTTCTCATAAATATGTATGCTATTTTCTTAGCACCCTAATTTAGTTGAATGTAACAGTAGAAATCTGTTGGCATTGTTAATGACTCACTTTCTTTTAAGAAAGGAGATGTTTGAAGTTGACTTAGGTATACTAATTTCAAAACTAAATGGTATGAGCAGCACTGAGCATAATATTTTGGAGTGCCGTGAAGAGGCTCCTGCTGTAATATTAATCACTCTTTTTTTCTGAATTGTTCTTTGAAAGTACTTTTGACTTCCTTCCTTCCTTTCCTCCTTTTCAGTGTATTGGGCTACAAAGTGATTTCTTGAAAATGTTCCTATATTCCTCTATGATAGAAAGGCATATTTTACCATGACTTTTGCTTGATGATTATGCATTGTATTATCACAAATAAATGACACACATATTAACATGTATTACAATAGTTTCAAATAGAGGTCTGGAATTCTTAAAATTAGAGCAATTTGGCAGAAACATAGCATACAGCTTTAGCCTACAAATGTGACTAAAAGGTTGAAGATGCTGTATTAGAGTACGGTGTTATATACCTTTCACATGCTCTGACCCATCATAGTACCTCACTTTAAATCTGTCAAATCTCTTTGAATACTTTTACTTCTGTTAGACATATCCTGGAATGGCTGATCTAATGAGGAATTGTGTAGACAGTAGCTCTTGTAAAGTCAGCAGATATAATGCATATACTAAAAACCAAAAAAACCTAAAAACCAGTTCTCTGCTTTCTTTCCTTTTTACCTCTGCTTTATCTTTTTACTATTGCTTTGTTTTATTAAAGTCCAAAACTTAATGAAAATCAAGACAAAACCAGAGAGAAGTCTGAAGGCTCGACATAGCTTTTGTTTAATTGCTGCTGGTGACACCTAGACTACATGCTCTCATTTCTCTTTGGACGCTGTAACAAGATACAACAGCAGGTGGAATGGATGCAATGAAGAACATCTGGCTGACTGGGTGTGCTGGATCTAAGCTAATTTCTTTTCTGCCAGCCTAACTGTCCTTTATTTTGCAGGTTGCTTTCTTCTTTCTTCTATTCCACTTTGCTGTCTATCCTTTGCGTATAGATAGACCCTTTGTCTATCTATAAGGTTTACACATGCATCAGCTGTTCTTGATATCTGAAGAGAATCATTCAAAGGAAAGGAACTATTGCTCTAATTGAAAACTCTTAAAACATAGCCCATATACACAAGCAGGAAAACAGATGAGTCTTGAATTGCACTCTGAAGACCCAGATAGCCTAATTTAGAGATATACAGTAGTTTTAGTGGATCTTGTAGAAACATTCTTTCACGGTTTCATGGTTGTAATCAACATGTTAAGACTGTTATGCTAAGACCTTTACCTGGCATAATCTGTTATGGAAAACAGATGGAAGTGAGAAGTGTTTTGAAACTTTAAAATGGGCTTTGTTTTTCAGTGTCAGTGCACTGGCTCCTCTGCACTGGTAATAAATTTCCACAAGAATTTTAAAGAACATGATGGCACACTGCTGTAGTCAGACATGGAGAAAGGAAGATGTATACCAGCTAAGAAACAAGATCTATAGATGATATGTGTTTTACTGAAAATTGCACTGATTTCTTTGATGAGGGTTGACTGATAGACTCCTGACTTACCTCATAATCATTTAAACAGGTACAGTGTCTACTTCCTAGACCCTCCCTAGAATGGCAATGTTTGTTAAAAGGCTTACAATGCAGGTGAGTTGAGGAAAGGTGTTGTTTACTGTAATGTTTTTTGTCTTCTAGGTCCAAGATACAGTGATTTGAATTACGCCACTGAATATGAAGTTTATAATACTAACAATAATTTTCTTAAAGTACTTATAAACAAATGATTTTAATGCTACCCAAAACTTAAAAACATGCAAGAAAGTAATTTAATACACTGACTGCTTGAATTATGCAAAGGAGAATCTGTGAATCTAGTAAATGAAATTAATAAAGAAAGTGAAGATTTATCTGAGCAACTCAATAGTTTAAGATTGCAAAAGATACCAAATGACTTTCATAAAGAAGAGCAAGTTACCTTGACCACATATAAAACACTGAAAGATTGAAGGATTCTGAGGAAAAAAAAAATTAAAAATGTCTTACCAGGTGATGTGATTAAGTTTTAATAATTTCAGTAATATCAATATACTATTTTATTAGGGAAGAAAAAGTAGCAAATAGTAAACTCTCCCACAGAATTTCCTAGTCATAATCCTCCTGATTCATTGTACAGGTTGAATGACTCAACATGAAACGTACTGATTAATTGAGATTATGTAATAGTAGAACGTGAACTTGTAAAGTATTAACCTAAATAATGTGGTTAACAATTTCATCTAACTATAGCTATAGTTTGAACACTAAAATAAATTTGATATAAAAATGATACATGGGAAAAATAGAAAGATACTTTACATTTTTAAAACTGAATTATTAGGTTTTACCATCCTAGAATTGCTAGTGACTCCTGAACGAGTGGTGTGTTTTCATTGTTTTACCAAGAAGCAAGTAAAAACTATGATATAGCTTTCTTTAAAAATATCTCCTTACTGTAATAATTATCCTATGCAAAAATGTATCTCTGAGTAGAGATACTTCTCTTTCTATTTTTAAACAAGTCTGTGGAAAGAAATACAGTGTTTTAAACCATTTAGATCCTTAATTGCTGATATATAATGGCACTTAGTACATGATTTAGAGGAAAATATGGTGGTGATGAAAGGCATATATTTCCCTATAACGAGAAAACCAGAATATTTTGGAAAAAGCAATGCTTAGAAAATTTTCAACTGGCAAATTATGAGATCATTCCAACTCTCATTGAACTAAATGGCCATGGATTGGCCCAGAATGAAGCTAATCAAAATGAAAGCAAAATTAATTACAAAGGACTATGATGATATTTTGGTATTAATTTGGGGGACATTGTAGACAATTAGACAGTAACAGAGCAAAATTAAAAATGTTAGAGATTTTGCATATATGATTTTGAGACTCAGAGCTATAGAAACCTTATTTATATTCTTTGCAGACTAAACTGCACTGAAATACATTCTCCTTTATTATCTCTACAACCACTTGTATATTTGCTGCAGCAGAAAATGCCTCTTTCATAAAAATCAAGTAGAACCATTTTCTGTTGTTATTGTGGGGTTTTGTGGGTTTGGTTTTTTTTGTTTCGGGGGAGCTTTTTTTCTAAACCACATAAAAGGCTCAAGTCAGCAATACCCGCCATTTCCAAGCAAGATTAAATTACATTTAATAGAGCAGTTCTTTCTCCTGGTAAAACCTCGAGTTTGTTGGAAGGGCATGATGTACATATCCATCATGAATCTGGTGTATCCCTTTCTTCTTCCATCTGGTTCCTCTGCACTTGCCTGTCCCCCTCTTGCAGCAACTGGAGTCTCTCACATGGCTGATCTCTCCACGGCAGCCAGACACATATGTGAAAGTCAGCCTTACAGCTAGATTTTCTATTTCTGGCTCTTTTTGACTGTTCCTTTCACAGGAGCTAAAAGAAGTTTCTTGAGAGGCTTTAAAGCCAGTTGTGTGCTCTTGATTCCTTTGTCTACTGGTTTGACTGGTGAATTGCATTGCCTATGATTAATTGTAAACTTTATCAAGGTATAAAAACCACATCTCATTGCCTGCAGCTGTATTAAATAGAGGATTAAATGTATTGCTGATATGTACCTGGTGCACAAAAGAGCTAAGGATTTTGAGAGAATGTGAATTTTTGTGTGCTAAGACAGTAGAAAGAAGATTTTGGATTTGTTTTTATTTCTTCCTGCAAAATACCATATTTCCCCTTACGTCATTTCTTTAGCCCATCCAGGCATGAATGAAGTTGGTCCTTGATCCAGCATAAAATAAAAGTCATCTGATAAATTAAAATTTAAAGATAGAAAATACAAATCTGAAAAGTTTTATTCTCTCATGAAAGCAAGAAACAGCAACCTGAACTTCTGCCTGACTAGAAGCTATACTTCTTCAAAGCCATCTGCATTTTACAAGTTGTCTATTTTAGCCCTTTGGTTTTCTTACATGTCAGAAAAGACTTAATGATTTTTGAAGGCATTAGGACAGGCTGTGGCATAAACAATCAGTCTTCTGGACAAGATACATAAAGTTCATGCTTCATGATGAAAAGAAGTTGAAGCTATGGTTATTTCTATCAGTCACAGATGGTTTTGAGTAAGGCTAATTAAAAGAGAATCATTTGAAACTGGGACTGTGCAGGAATACATTTTGCCACTAACAGCCAATCATGAAATAGAAGGATGACAGAGTAAATGTGTTCTCAGAATACTTCAAGTTCTTGACAGTTGCTATTAAATTAATTGGGAGCAGGGGAAGACACCTTCCAAGGGTAACTGTTTTCAACTTGATTCAGCAAAACAAGTTAAGCACATATTTAAAGGAAAACAAATATATAATTCCAACTTCATTCAATAAAACAAACAAACTCTCTCCTTCATGTGTTTTCTCCATGCTGAATGTACATTTAAACTCATAGCTGAGCATTGATACAGGCAACAAACTTTTATTTAACAGAGAAAACTCCTTTAAGCTAGAAAAGGTTTTTTTGAAGTCTCTGATATTTCTTTGTGGATACATCTATCAAGCTTAATATAGAATGTCTGTACTCATACAGGATTTTAGGTGAGGAATTTTTTAATTTATTTCTTTTCAGACACTGTATTTTAAAACTTAAATTAAAATCCTATTTAAAAGAACCATATGAAGTCTGTGGAAGAGCTAGAGTTCAATGAGTTTCTGGTAGTTTGCGGAGTTCAATAAGAAAAGGGAAATTATTTTCATGACTGTTTCAAAAAGGAATTTCTTTAATTTTGATGAGAACATTTGATGCTATAAAGCTTTTCCTAATTAGTCCAATAAAGCATATAATCTACTTTTTTCATTATTTACTGAACTAGCATGTTTATTACCATTTTTATTACAAGTGTTTATTGATTTTTTCATAAAAGCAGCTCACTGCAAATTCCTTGCATGTTAATTTATTGTATCAAGTTCATCTAGAAATTACAGTCGTCCATTTTGAACTTCCAATTTCATGCAGCCACTCATGCTTCCAATATTAATGAACGTGTGAGCTTAAGCAGTCATCATTAAAGTGGTTCGTACAAATAAATCATATCAGACTGCATGGACTGAGACCATGATCATAGATAAAGCAAGTAAATCCTGAACAATGCATACCAAGACTTAATGTGCACTAAGCAGAGACTAAAACTATCTACTACAGCTTTCCAATGTTGTGTAGTTTCACAGAGATGCAACATAATTTCGAAGCAGCAGGCTATTGCATATTTTATATAGCATGTACCTGTGTAAAAACATACTGCATAGACCACAGTGTTAAATATATCATGTCACCATATAAGAAAAGTTGTCTACGCTTCTGACATACATAAAAAGGATCATGGGGAGGATTGTAGGAAGCATCATAAAAGGATGCATCAAAAGGAGCTTGGCCAGCAGGTCGAGGGATGTGATTCTCCCTCTCAGCTCTGCTCTCATAAGACCCCACCTGGAGTACTGGGTACAGTTCTGGTGTCCACAACATTAGAAGGACATGGAACTGTAGGGAGCAAGTCCAGAGAAGGGCCATAGACTTTACAAGAGGACTAGGGCACTTCTGCTATGAAGACAGGCTGAGAGATTTGGAGCTGTCCAGCCTGGAGAAGAGAAGGTTGCATGAAGATCTCACAGCAACCCTCCAGTGTCTGAAGGGCGCCTACTGGGAAGCCAAAGAGGGAATCTTCATCAGGAACTGCAGTGATAGGGCAAGGAGTAATGGGTTCAAACTGAAAGAGGGAAAAATTAGGTTACATATTAGGAAGAAATTCTTTACTGTGGGATGCTGAGGCACTGGAAGAAGTTGTCCAGAGAAGTTGCGGATGCCCCAACTCTGTCATGGTTCAGTGCCAGGTATGATGAGGCATTGAGCAACTGGTCTAATGGGAGGTGTTCCTGTCCATGGCAGGGGCATTGGATGATCATTAAGGTCCCTTCCAACCCAAACTATTCTATTTGAAATCAAAACAGGGATTGTGGTATCCAACTTGATCTAGTGAACAAACTCTAACTGACATTGAAGTATCTCAAGACCACCCTTCAATATATTCTTTAAAGGTGAGTAAATGCATAGAATTTAGAATAATGTTCACCTCCCTCTCCTTTATGAAGGAGTTTTCTCTTTCAGTCCTGACTACAGGCAGATTGCTTTTGTAAGCAATATGTAAAAGATTGAGCACCGTCTTCATTTGAAAATGGTAAAAATGAGGAAATTGTTTGGAAAGGGGGAAGCATTCTCATTAGATATGGAAATAAAGTTAAAAGTAACATTTGAACATTGGAAGTTATCATTTCAACTCTTTCTGAGTTACAGTACTTTGTTTTCTTGAAATTATGGTTAAAAATGTTTCACAGAGCAACTAATCCAAAAGGTCAGCTTTCCCTGTTTGACTATTTATAACTGGAATATCCTGTGAGAGGAAAATAGCTGTCTAAATTTGTGTGAAAATGAAAATCCTCTTTGTAAACCCAAGTTTTGAAAGGTTGCAAAAGGTCTTTGATTTGCAGTGAACATCAGATCAATAACTCAAAATGAAAAAGTTCTCACATAAAATCCTGAGACCTAAAAAGACCAGAGGATGGAAAAATGCAAATATTTTCTATCAATTTTTAAGAGTTTAGGTGTGGCTACTATTTCTGTTTTGGGTAAAAATGAGAATATTTTGAACTTTTTGTGAATTAAAATAAGTTTTCCGTGCCCAGGTCTTCTGTTTACCTGTCACTCAATATGCTGATCTTTGGCTGTGCACGTGTGAGTACAGGCATCAGCATTTCACTGTAGTGTATCTTAAAAGCACTGGGGCTGGTGGAAGACCAAGGAGGAACGTATATGGGAATTAATTTTTGCTTTTAAATTATAAGGATTTCGAAGAATATCTTTAGCTTTTTCCAAAGGTCATAAACAGCAGTGCCCAGAAGTTCAAGACTGCAGACAGCTCAAATTGAACATTCAGTTTTCAGAGGCTTACATCTCTATTCTCTGGTAAATAATTGATTAACAAACCATTTTAAAAATTAAGACTTCCTTCATTCCTTTAGACTCAACTGACAGAAAGACAATTGTGTGCTTATTGATAAATGTTCTTGAATCAAGTGCTGATGGTTTCCCAAATGTTAATTTCCCTGCTGACACTGCTGAAGCATGAAGAAAGCCTACCTAAATATAAACACACAGGAAGATCTCTTAGTTAAATATATTTTCAGTGTGTTCCCACTAGCATTACTGAGAGTGAGACAGAAGTTAGACATTTTAGTGATGTCCAGATATTTTAGCCTGAGGGAACAAGAATAAACCTCTTCTTACTTTTTCCATTTTTTGTCTTCTGGTAATTCAACACTGAGGCAGATGGACTGTCTAATCGTATTCCTTAGAGGTAAATGTAGTGTCTATTCATTATTTCATATGGTCTATTTGCAATGTGCTCTTTATTTCTGTTTCACCTAACCATTGCTACTACACAAACATTTGGTTTCACTACAGAAATACTTTTTCCACTTTAACTGCTGTTGCAATTGACCTATTGAAATAAAGTTGTCTCTCTGTTCCAAGTAATTTTTGTCAACTTTTTCTTAAAGGGTGCCAAATATGTAATGATCATTGACACACTTTTTACACTTGGATTTGGACCGAGTATCTTCTGCTTCTAAAGCTTTCCTCCATTGTGATCTTTAGCAAACCAGTTAAGGTTGTTTTCTAAAAGTGCTGCCCAAAAGTAAATCTTTTTCTTTGGGGATGGTCCTATGCAGGACCAGGAATCAGACTCAATGATCCTTGTGGATCCCTTCCAACTCAGCATATTCTGTGATTCTGTGAAAAGCCATTGCTTGACCTCTACCAAGGTTCTATTTGTATCAAAAATGAAGAAGATTATGTCTTTTGAATAAGTAATTTGAGCATTAAAAACTGCATAAGAAATGCTTTGATGAACTGGTGTTTTGTAAGTACAAAATATTATGTATTTATTTGCATGTGTATACACCATTTTCTAGCCTCACTGTAGGAAAACACACTTGCTGATATAAATGGAGACTTACACTCCAGCTGGGTTGTTTCTGAATTTTAGCTGTTCAGACAGAGCTTCCCTCCACAATCATTCTCTGTGAGCCTGTGACAGTGAGGTGAGCGACTGTAGAGCAAGCAGAATTTTAATGGCTATTCAGAATTAAAGCTCAGTAACATCAAGCAGTCAGGAGCTGCCAGGTCAGCCACATTTCTAAAACAGAACTTGAAAAAGATAAATTCAAAGCAGTGGAATTTAAGCATAGAAGTATGGGCTACAATTTGGAAATAACTCAGGAACTGCCATATAGCCCAGGAACTAAGATGTCCAATTAACTACTGCTGCAAAAATGATTCAGGATTCAGTGTAAGCACTCAAAAATAGAGGGTTTTTAGATGTTTATCTGAAACATTGCTGAAGTATCTAGCTCTTTGCACTTTGTTAAGATTGTAATGAGCTTTCTCACAAACTTTGGGGGTTTTTTTACCTGTTTGTGTGTAGACAATCTTTTATGAAAGTATGATTAGACTTAGTGAAAAGTAACATTTTATTTGTCAGCTTTATGTCCAGGTCAGAACTGTGCCATATATATTCACATTCCTCTCTAGGGAACGTATGGATCTTCTGCTGTCTGATGTTTATTCCTTGCCCTTTTGTAACCTTCAATTTCAGCTATATGTTATTTGCAGGAGCTTTTATTTATCATATTTATTTTCAACTTATTGGGAACTATCTCTTGGTCCTTACATACAGGAACCCTAAAGATACACTCTGACTTAACACTTGCAAGGATTTCAGGAAACTGTAGGGTAGACCAATTGTAGGTTGGAAAGTGCCCTTGGTAGATAACAGAAGCACCAGATGTAATTCTTCAAGCATATATGGTGAAAGATGCTACGATTAAAAAGGCACAGAAAATACCTCTGGTTTGTGATTTAATCACAGTCCTCTAGGACAGTCTTGCTGCCTATTTTATTCTCTTTTTAGTGGCAGCCCCTGTAGCCATCTCTTTCTAATGAAAATCTAATTGAAATTTAATTCATCCAGGTAGGTGTCATTGAAATAGATTAATTAATCTCTTTGAATGCCAGGAAATTAAAATAAATTACAATATTGTTCTGGTTTTATTATAAAAAATCTATTTCATCCAGAGTAAATTTGTGTGATGCAACTGCAGTCACAACCAGCTGTTTACGTGCTGGTATATATATTCACACACACAATATATGTGGAAATGGACACACACACATTCAGAACTGCAAGCAATAATTAATTTTCCTGTAAATGGAAGTGTCTGTCTGATGTATGGATAGGTAAAGGCAACAACTGAGAAACATTATTTGTTTGCTTGCTTCCATATATTTTCTTTCCGAGTTACATCCGTATTAAAAATATGGGAATACTAGATGATGGAAAAGGTCCGTTCAATTCAGTATTCCATATCTAACATCGGCAGAAAACAGATTGTTGGGAAAGATCTTATGCTGGAGTCATCTGATCAGAGCTTCTTCAAGTATCTCCCAGCAATAATTTCTGATAGACAGAAACACCAGGTATTAATGCTAGAGTTTTTGAAACAAGATTTTGTGGTATTTCATGAGCCAAGGAAAAGGTAAATAATATTTCACCTTCTCCCACTACAGTATTACAATTTTATAGCTGCAGCCAAAAAATGCTACTATTAACAGTAATTTCTGAATATTTTGTGTTGAAAACTGACATTGGACTGGTGAATCTGAAATATATGGATTGCAATTGCAAATTTTGCAATTTTTTGCTAGGTGCAAAATTAGTCTTTGTATACTGTCAAAGGCTAGAAAACTCTGCTCTGGGATTCAATAGAAATATACCATTTTGCTAAGTCTGGGAAAGTAAGTCCTACTCTACTTGAATCAAGCTAAATGAACTTCATTGATTTTGAGAGGGTTAACCTATTTTGAGCATTGAAATATAGTTGAGAATTTTAGTCTGTATTTTATGAGAAAATTGTTAACTGAAGTTTAGCAAATATTCATGCCTGTAAATATAGTTCAAGGATGCATTTCTGTTCAGAGAAGTCTCTTTTGTCTTGAATCAGCAGCGGAGGTAATATTTTTACCTTTTTTTCCAGAATTCATTATTAATTATAGGAATTTAAAATTGAAGTCAGTCACAAAGTCATTGGGGCAATAGCAGAGTTGAGAAAGTTTTGCTGTCTTGATTGTATGTGCAAATTTGATGAACTTAAATTCTGCAATATATCAGTGTAAAAGAAAAACATAATTTAAAATCCTGGAAAGTGTAGATAATTGTAAAATCTGTAAAATGAAGAAAAATTACAGCAACAGACCTTGAGGTAGGAACAGGTTTGAATTTTTTTCAACACAATCAAGTCTAATACTTCAGATATATGAGTTCATATTTTACATATAATTCCTCGGCCTCATTGTTGCCTGGCAAAGGTTTTTCCCGAGATATATATACATATGTATATACATCTCAATGCTTGTTTTGGATTGTCTGAATTCTAGTCTTTTTAAAAAAGCACCAAGAAGCAAAATGGCTTTGGCTATATGAGAAACCTATCTTGCCTGCCAAAAAATAGAAACATCTTCTGATTGTACTGAGTCTTGCACAACACCTTTATGTTTTGATTTACAATGAATAGTGCTGAAAGTGAGCTTAGGAATGGAACTTTAAGTGCACTGTTGTAGAGTTTGCTGATGATATAGGCAGAGTTACTGCTCGATTTCTTTTAAAATCTTTTTTCCTTTAATTTGAAGCTTGTTTTAATAGGTAAGTGTAGCATGGGATGTGAAAGATGGTTACTAGTTGGTGGTCTACTGCTGTATTACATACCCACATTAGAAATCAAATGTCCTCTTGCTAGATCACATATTTCAATCTGTTTAATAAAAAAAAATTATTTGCTTATGAATTTAGGTTAAGTTCAGTCCTAAATTTGCTTCAAGAATCAGAGTCAAAATAGACAGGAATATTAATCAGTGCATATGCAGATGGGCCCTGTAAAATCAAAATGAAGCAAAGATATTACTTAGCATTACTTTAATTTGTTCCTAATGAATTTAAAAAAAAAAAGAAAAAAAGAAGCTGTCCTTCAAATAATAATTAAATATTGAAACACAATTATTGGTAGGAACATAAGAACATGAAAAAGGTAAAATAATGCACTTTCTTTAAAAAAAAGTCAGCATTGAGTATGTCATGGTTGTTTTGTCAGATGTCATATTAGATTCCTGATCTGGAATGATTTTGACAGGAATTTATTAGACAAGATATCTTTCATCAGTTAGTAATCAGGTTACAGTGACTGGAAGAACTTAGTTTAAGTTCTAGATTAAATGGATAAGATCTTACATGTTTCCTAATGGAAACCGTCTGATTATATATTATAGGTCCATCTGATTAAAACACACTAGTGAGTAAAGGGGATAAACACAAATTTTTAAGAAGCTATACTGCTTTCAAATTTTATATCTGTAAATGCACTTCATTTATATCCACGCATGTTCATATTAAATGTGAAATAGCCAAGTTTGTGTAATCCCTAGATTTTCATTCATTCCAAAGAAAGCTGTTTTAGTTCAAATTACATTACGCTTGCCCCAAATTATACTGTGGGATATGAAGGAGGCAAGCAAAAAAATTTTTTTGTGTACTACTTTCTTGTGTCTACAAGCTATTTGTTTGATTTGTTTTTTATAAGACTTCATGTCACTGTACAATACAGTTTCTGGGCCTTGTTGCAGAGATGTAAGTTGACAAAGGAGGAAGAAAAATGGGACCTAACAAAGAATTACATATAGCACTAATTTTACGTGTAAATACCTACTGAGAAAGTTCTTAAACACAATCTCTTATTCTGTACTTGCCACAATGTAAATGCAGCCAGTAAAACTAGGATATTTGCCAAAGTTTCATCTTAGCCTTGGAAACAATGGGAGACATAATCTTTCTGTTTAAAATCTACTATGTGCTATTCTCTGTCCTGAAATGTTCTTTCTGCTTCTATGCAGCTGTGTGCTTTAATACATCATACTGTTTGGTCATGTTGCACAAAGTATTTCGCTGTGCAGAAGAAATTTTTCAGACTGTTCCATTCAAGCCTGTTTCATATTCTTCAAATTCTTTAGGAGCTGTTGGTTACCCAGTCAATAAATATAAGAAACCTTGTTACCATCTTTTTTTTTTTTTTTGGCGAGGGGCAAGGGGCAGGGGAGAGATCAAAGCAACATAATCTTAACTAATTTCAAGTTTTTTTTGTGAACCCAGTTCTGTGAACTTCTCGCTTGTCCTTAAACTGAGTCAATAACCCACTGCAGCTCATCCACGTTCAAAAACAGCAGCACTTCTTGCCTCAGGGGCCCTTATGGACAGAAGCCCATGGGGTATTGGCTGCTGCTTCCCATTGTTGTTAAATGAAAAGCAGCTCACCAAGTATCTGTAATCACATGGGGTAGTATGGAACAGGTTTCATTTCAGTTTGAAATTTCACTGGATGGGATGCAAATTTCAGATAAATTAGAAAAAAAAAAGTTGAAACAAGGTAGAGGACAGAAATTTTCCTTTGAGGGAGAGAAAACAAGCAGCTGCTGCTAAAGGAAACTGCCTGTTCAAAAATAGTATTTTTGTTTGTTCTGTCTCATTTACCTCTTTTATCAAATGCCTTTATGATATCAGATTGTGCTTGCATTCATGCCATGCATGGAGTGTGACTGACTGCTACTACTCTGTTTTAGTACCCTCACAGTGGTTTACCTTCTGTTCATCTCCTTGTATTCTCACTGCTTGGATTGAGCTACATTATTTCTTAGGCAGTCAAAAAAGTCCTTTACCCACATTGATTGAAAAGAATAAATGTCTATTTCCCAGGGAGCTTCCCCTCACCCCACCCCTGAAGAGCACAAATAAGTGTTCAATATTATATTTGGATATTTGCTGTCACTATGGTTACTTCAAGAGTTTTTTCACTTGACACTGTAGGTGTTAAAGCAACATTAAAAAAAAACCAACCAAAAAACCCCAAACTTTTGCCCCAATTAGCTTTACTGCTCAGTTTTTGAAAGCCATAAATCTCTGTCCACAATAACTTAGCCTGTTTCAGTGAAAGATACTATTGTGTAAGAATTTCCATATTTTGAACATAGCTGGCTTTAAGTAAATTGGTAATGGTAATACCATTCAATCACCTTATCATTCCCTTTGCCAATAAAATATTATTCCCTGCTATGTTTTTTAGTATTTTTTTCCAAGGCCATTTTTAAAGGTTTGGTTCAGGTGTTCTGTCCATCCCACTTCTTTTCTTTTTCTTTTTT